>RJWT010040970.1:0-12405 GCA_004365215.1 Cuniculus paca
ACCGGTCAAAAGACACAGACTGGCAGAATGGATCAAGAAGCAAGATCCAACAATATGCTGCATACAAGAAACACATTTAATTCAAAAAAAAATTCATAGACTAAAAGTCAAAGGATGGAAAACAATACTCCATGCAACAGGAATCCAGAAAAAAGCAGGGATAGCTATTCTACTTGTAGACAAAGTGAATTTCAAGCCAAGACTGATTAAGAGAGATGAAGGTCACTACATCCTCATAAAGGGAACAATCCAAGAGAAAGAGATAACAATCATACATATATATGCAACAAATACCAGTGCACCCAGCTATATAAAACGATTACTAATGGACATGAAAAATCAAATAAGCGCTAATACAATTGTATTGGGAGACCTCAATACCCTACTGTAGCAAAAAAGACAGACCCACTAGACAAAAAATCAATAATGAAATACTAGAACTAAATCAAACTTTTAAGCAAATGGACTTACTGGATGTCTATAGAGTGTTCCGCCCAACAACATCAGAATACACATTTTTCTCAGCTGCACATGGGACATTCTCCAAAATAGATCACATACTGGCTCATAGAACATGCATAAGTAAATGTAAAGGAATTGACATTATCTCATGCATAATATCAGACCACAGTGCACTGAAATTGGAAATCCATGCCAAAGGAAGCCACAAGAACTTCATTAACACATGGAAATTAAATAACACCCTACTGAACAACCAGTGGGTCATAGATGAAGTTAAAGAAGAAATTAGACAGTTTTTACAGTTGAATGATAATGCCAATACAACATACTGGAACTTGTGGGACACAATGAAAGCAGTCTTAGGGAAATTTATAGCAGTAAATACCCATATCAGGAAAACAGCAAGTACATATAAACAACTTAATGTTGAACCTCAAACTTCTAGAAAAAGAAGAGCAGACTAAATCAAAAGCTCATATAAGGGAGGAAATTATAAAAAGCAGAGCAGAAATTAACATACTGGAGACAAAAAATACAGTACAAAGAATCAATGAATCTAAGAGTTGGTTCTTTGAAAGATTAAATAAAATTGACAAACCCTTAGCCAACCTTATCAAAAAAAGTAAAAACTCAAATCCATGCAATTAGGAGTGAAAAGAGCGAAATCACAGCAGACCCTGCAGAAATTCAGAAGATCATCTATACCTACTTTGAAAACTTGTATTCTAATCAGATGGAAAATATAGAAGAAATGGACATATTCCTAGATACATATGAATTACTAAAGCTGAATCAAGAAGATATAGCAATCCTAAATTCCCTAATATCAACAAATGAAATCAAAGATGTAATTAAAAACCTATCGACAAAGAAAAGCCCAGGCCCTGATGGATTCACTGCTGAATTCTACAAGAAATTTAGGGAAGTCTAGCACCACTACTTCTCAAACTCTAATGAAATTGAAAGGGAAGCAGTATTTCCAAATTCATTCTTGGAAGCAAGCATTACCCTGATGCCAAAACCAGAGAAGGACCCAACTAAGAAAGAGAATTACAACCGGGCGTGGTGGCACACTCCTGTAATCCCAGCACTTGGGAGACTGAGACAGGAGAATCCTCTCAAGTTCAAGACCAGCCTGGGCTACAAATTGATCCCAAGGCCAGTCTGAACTGCATAGTGAAACGCTGTCTAAAAAAAACAATAAATAAATAAATAAATAGAATCACAGGTCAATCTCCCTAATGAACATTGATGCAAAAATCCTCAGTAAGATACTGGCTAGCAGATTGCAGCAAATCATCAAAAAGATTGTACATCATGATCAAGTGGGTTTTATTCCAGGGATGCAGGGATGGCACAACATACATAAATCCATAAATGTGATACACTATATTAACAGAGCCAAGGACAAAAATCATGTGATCATCTCAATAGATGCAGAAAAAGCTTTTGACAAAGTTCAACACCCATTCATGATAAAAACCCTACAGAAAATTAGAATAGATGGTCTTTATGTCAATCTGATAAAGACTATCTATGACAAACCAACAGCCAACATCATATTAAATGGACAAAAACTGAAAGCTTTCACTCTAAAATCAGGAACAAGACAATGATATCCACTGTCTCCACTCTTATTCAACATAGTCCTAGAAACTTCAGCCAGAGCAATTAGACAAGAGAAAGAAACAAAAGGAATAAAGATAGGAAAGGAAGAAGATTAACTATCATTATTTACAGGTGAAATGATGCTCTACTTAGAAGACCACAAAAACTCCACCAAAAGACTTCTAGATTTAATAAGCAAATTCAGTAACATATCTGGTTACAAAGTCAACACTCAAAAATCAATAGCCTTCCTGTATACGAGTAACAAACTCACTGAGAGAGAAATCAGGGAAACAATATCTTTCACAATAACATCCAAAAAAATGAAATACCTAGGAATCAATCTAACAAAGAAGGTAAAAGACCTCTACATGGAAAACTACAGTACTCTGAAAAAGGAGATTAAAGAGGATATTAGAAAATGGAGAGATTTTCTGTGCTCTTGGGTAGGAAGAACCAATATAGTGAAAATGGTCATACTTCCAAAACTGTTATACAGATTCAGTGCAATCTCAATCAAAATTCCAATAGCATATCTCACAGAATTAGAGAAAGCAATCCTAAAATTCAACGAAGACAAAACAGGGGGCATCACAATTATTTACTAAATTATACTATAAAGCTACTGTGATAAAAACAGTGTGGTACTGGCAAAAAAAAACAGACCCAGAGATTAGTGGACTAGATTAGAAGATGCAGAAACAACTCCAGACACACTAAGCCACCTTATCTTTGAAAAAGGAGCCAAACACGTTCACTGGAAGAAAGACAGCCTCTTTAATAAATGGTGCTGGAAAAACTGGCTCTACACATGCCAAAGATTAAAACTGGACCCATGTCTCTCACCATGTACTAAGCTAAAATCAGAATGGTCAAAGATCTTAATATTAAAACAGAAACATTATATCTGCTGCAAGATAGAGTAGGTAAAATCCTTGAAGACATTGGTGTAGGCAGAGACTTTATGAACAAAACTTGGATTGCACAGGAGCTATCACAAAGAATCAACAACTGGGATCTCACCCTACTGAAAAGCTTTTGCACAGCAAGAGAAACCACCAACAGAGTGAAGAGACAACCCATGATGTGGGAGAAAATGTTTTCCAGCTGTTCCTCAGATAAAGGATTACTATTGAGAACATACAAAGAACTAAAAAAAAATCAGTCCTCCCAGATTTAAAGACCCAAAAATGGGCATCTAAGATGAATACACACTTCTCAGATGAAGAAATACAAGCAGCAAATAAATATGTGAAAAAATGTTCAACATCACCAGTCATTCAAGGGATGCAAATTAAAACAACACTGAGATTCCACCTTACCATGGAAAAAATGGCTACTCTCAAGAAATCAAGCAATAACAAATGCTGGAGGAACTGTGGGGAAAAAAGAACCCTTTGCTGTTGGGAATGCAGACTGGTGCAACCACTGTGGAAATCAGTGTGGAAATTCCTCAAAAAACTAGGATTGGAGGTCCCATTCAACCCAGCCATTCCTCTTCTGGGTATCTTTCCAAAAGAATTGAAAACATCATACCACAGTGATATATGTGCATCCATGTTTATAGCAGAATAGCTTATAATAGCCAGCTCTTGGAAACAACCTAACTGCCCATTAACTGAGGGATGGATAAAAAAGATGTGGTATGTTTATTCAATGGAGTACAACTCAGCCATAAAGAATGATAAACTGGACACTTTTATAGGTAAATGGATACAACTTGAGAACTTAGTCATTAGTGAAATAAATAAGACACACATTTGTAAACATCATATTGTTTTGTTAGTGTGACAAACTGAAAGAAAAACATATGTATATGTATATGCATATGTATATAAAAAATAGTTAAGATAGTTATACTACCGATTTCTCTGAGTTCGCTGAAGAGAAAGATTTGTACTACTATTGTTTGGACAATTGAAGGCAGATGTCTTGTGCTCTGGGTGAATGATTTGGGGATGACAATGCACAATGTTTTATGTAACATTGTTACCCCCTGACTGATGTGCTTTAAAATTTTGTTGTAACTTTTTTCTTCTTTTTTTTCTTGCTTTTTATCTATGAATAAAATGAAATTGAAAACAAAATAAATCGAGTCAAACATATTTATCTTCTCAATCATTTATTGTTTCCTTATGGTCAAAACTTTCAAAATCTTTTTCTAGCTTTTTGAAATGTATCAAATGTTTCCGGTGTTTTTCGAAGTTCTCTGTATGTTTTACTAGCAATGCCCTGGATTCTATGATCCCCCTTTCTGGTTAAGTCTTTGCATTACATTTGCCTGTTCAAATAGCTATTGTTTTCTCTCTTCTGATTATACTCAGACTGATATTAAAATATACTACAACTAAGAAATACCTGCTTTAAAAAATCTGCCTTAAAAATCTGCTTTATATATCTTTCTTTATCAAAAGATGGTTTACCATACAAAGACAAATAAATGTGACTACTATCTTGAAAGCTATAGTACAATTTAGAAAGAAAATCTATATTCATTTTTGAGAGGAAAGAAATCACAAGGGTGAGTTATAACAGAGCAAAGAGTGGACCAGAACTGATGTGAAAATTTTGAAAACCATACATAGTGGGTCAAAAATAGATAACTGTGCTGAAAGAAAGCCTTGCACCACTTTTTTCTGATTTGTTTATTAAGTTCCACAATTGCTTTTCACAGTACCACAGGTCAAACCCAGGGTTAAGGGTGTGTAGACATGTACTCTAGCACTGAGTTATGTCCCTACCCTGATGTGGCTCCTTTTTTAAATGAATCCAGCTTAGCATACCTGGAAGTCTTAGTGGACCATCAGTTGTCTAGCTCTGAGAAATGCTTCTTTTGTTATCTCTCTTTTACCTTCACAAGTCTTTCTGAGTAACGTTAAAACTTTTGTGTACATCTTCTATGCTCCTCAACTATTTTCTTCAACATTCCATTTTTTGTTTGTATTATTTTGCTAGGGTTGAAATAAGAGACCACTAGACTGAATGGCTCAAACAATAGAAATTTATTTTCTTTTCAGAGATGTGGAAGTCCAGATTAAGGTGTTCATATGTTTTGGGCTCTCCTTAGGCCTCTGACTTGGTGTGTTATCTTTTTTCTTGTCTGTCACATAGCCTTTCCTACTAAGGCATGTGCACCTGGTATCTTTTTTTGTGTGTCCAAATTTCCTCTTGTAAGGAAATCAGTCGGATTGGATCAGGACCCACTAGAACGACTTCATGTAACTTTAATTACCTCTTCAACAACCCTATCTCTGCATACAATAATATTCTGTCAATAGGTGTTAGGTCTTGTGTTGTTGCTGTGTCCCAGTACCTGAGGAGAGCAACACAGAGGAAGAAAGACTGACTTTGGTTCATGGTTTCAGTCCATGGTCAGCTGATTTCATTGTTTTAGGCCTGTGATGAGGGAGAAACATCCTGGTGGAAGGATCTGAAAAAAGAAAGAAGGGGGCAGGACACGATGTAGTTCCTATAGTCACACCCTATAATACCTTCCAGTCTAGTGGCCCGTCTCCCATTTCCATAGCACCATCATATTATAACAGCATCTTCCAATAACACCATCACATTATAATCTCATCAAGGGCTGGGGATATAGCCCAGTGGCACAGCACCTGCCTGGTAAGCATGAGGTCATGAGTTCAATTCCTGGCACCAAAATCAAACAAACAAACAAAAAAACTGTGCCATTGTAACCTCACCAGTAGATTAATGCACTGATGAAGTTAGAGACTCTATGATCCAATCACCTCCTGAAAGCACCTCTGAAACTTTGGGGGGACATTTTATATCTAAACCATAATAGCATGAGGGACAATATAGTCCAGCGTGTGTTACACTGTCCCTTTATTTTATTTGTTTAATTTTTTTTTTTTTTTTGCGGCACCGGGGATTGAACTCACGACCTTGCGCTTGCTGGGCAGGCGCTTAGACCGCTGAGCTAGATCCCCAGCCCTGTTTTTGAGACAGGGTCTCACTATGCCGTTCAGGCTGGCCTTGAGCTCACTTTGTAGCCCAGGCTGGTCTCAAACTCACAATGATCCGCCTGTCTCAGCCTCCCGAGTGCTGGGATTACAGGCGTGAGCCGCCACGCCCGGCTTGTTTAATGTTATTTTTATTTGCTCATGTTTACAGCAGGTAATGATTGCATTCCTTGTAGGGAGTTGGTACGAATGCATAACACATCTTCGTTCTTTTTCTTTGTTCTTTTCTTTCTTTTTTCAGCTTTCTAGCAATTCACCTGATTCAATATTGCTGCTCATTGATTGGATCAAAAACATATCCAATATGTCATTTTTTCTATCTGTTGAGGACTCTCTTTTTTTTTGTTTGTTTGTTTTTTGGGTACCGGGAATCCAACTCATAACCTCATGCTTTCCAGGCAGGCACTTGTGCCGCTGAGCTAAATCCCCAGTCCCCCTTTTGAGGACTCTTATTTCAATAATTATAATTTTCATTTCTAAAAACTCTTGCTTCTTGTTTATATGCAGTGTTTCACATGCACAATATTTTCTCAAATTTTTTACAATATTAACTTTTCTTAGTTTAAATGCATATATCTTCCCTCCAGGTTTCATTCTGCTCCCTGAATTTTGACTCTTTTTTCCAAGGTGCTTCTCTTCTTCATACTTCCCTGGCCCATCTTCTGTCCGTGGGAACTCCCTTAGCACTGGTAGTTCTTCTACGCTGCCTCCAGTGATCACCGTGCGACACGCCCATCTCAGAGATGCCTACCCAGCTTTTACCCTAGGTCACAAAAGTGTATGGTTTGATTCAATCCATCTAAGAGTTCTTAAAAAGCTGGGCATAGGGCCGGGGATCTAGCTCAGTGGCCTAAGTGCCTGCCTGGCAAGCGCCAGGTCATGAGTTCAATCCCCAGTGCTGGGCGTGATGGTCCACACCTGTAATCACAGCTTGCTCATGAGGCTGAGGTAGGACTGAAAGCTCAGGGCGAGCCTGGGCAACTTAGTGAGATGCTTTCTGAAAAATAAAATAAAAAATACATTTACAAAGAGCTGAGGATGTAACTTAGTGGTAGAGTGCTTGCCTAGCATGCACCAAGCCTTGGGTTCAATCCCAACCAACTTGCCCCCAACTAAAAAATGTAAAGTTTTCAAGATATATGACTAGGACTCTCAATTGTTATAAGAGATCACCATTAAATATGGAAAATGGAGAATATTCTAGCACAAGTCATTTAGTTGTCTCTCCTATAGTTAGGATTCAAATTATTAGGAAAAAACTAAGTAACAGCAGCCGTGCTGAGCATGCAGGCAGATATCACATCGAATATTTGTTCTACATGGGTCATTTGAAGGTCTGTCAGTGGTAAACAAATTGCCTTAAACTGTAGGAAATCTGGAAATAGTTGTGTGACTGCTTTCTGTATTGTTCTTCCTTCATTCCATATCAATTTGCCTCTGTGAGACATTTTGTTCTAACATTTATTTAAGCACTCTCTGTGCCAGGCATTATACTAAACAATTAGCTGTTATATTTTGCTTAACTTTCACACTGACTTAAAAAGGTATTATTTCCATTTTTAGATTATGCAGATTTGGTTTGAATTCTAGCTCTGTTTCTTTTGGTTAGCTATATGGTCCTGTGTAAACAATATGACATCTCAGGGTGCTCATTTAAAACATTTATACGGTGCTCATTTAAAACATCCTATACAGTGCCAGCCACTAAGTA
This sequence comes from Cuniculus paca, assembly GCA_004365215.1. Lineage (NCBI taxonomy): Eukaryota > Metazoa > Chordata > Mammalia > Rodentia > Cuniculidae > Cuniculus > Cuniculus paca. Next base: position 7,765 of record RJWT010040970.1, read on the forward strand.
GCAAGATTGCTTATGGATCAAATAAAGTCATGCAAGTGACATAGCATCTACAAAATAGGCTGGCAAATGATAAACATTGCTGTAGTCTCAGGGGGCACCAAACTTCTATTTGAACTCGAGCCTCCCTTTATTTCTTCAAAACTCTATATTATCTTTCCAAAACCAAAGTCCTGTGTCTATACATCAAATTCACTGTTTCTTTCACTGGATTCTGCACTCCAAATCACATAGTCTTTTCAAGGTTAAGAAAGTAAACCTAAACACCTCATATTTTTTATACTGAGAAATAGTAGCCCAAATAATTTATATTTCTCTTAAATAACTTACTTACTTTTACAGTGCTGGGGATCAATCCCAGGGTACTCTACCACTGGGTTCTATGCCCAGCCCTTTTTATTTTTGGAGACAAGGCTAGCCTCAAACTTGCAATCTTCCCACCTTAGCCTTTAGCGTAGTTAGGATTTCAAGGGCATATCACCACACCTGGCTACTCATTATGTCTTCACATTGTATATTATATGATCTAGGTTTCTGTAAGTAATCAAGCATTTTTTTCCTTTTAGCATCATTTTAATTAGTTTGGGCTGCCACGACAACGTAAGACAGACTAGGTGATTTAAGCCACAGAAATTTATTTCTTCACAGTTCTGGGGGCTTAAAATTACAGATCAAGGTCCAGCAAGGCTGGGCTCTAGTGGCTGCTCTTTGCCTGGTTCTGGATGCTACCTACTTGCCTGGTCTTCATGTGGCAAGGGGTGGAGTTTGAAGAGAGGAAGACCTTTGAAATCTCTTCACCAGGGCACTGTTATTGGGTCAGGGCCCCACCCTATGATCTCATTCAACCCTAGCTTACTTCCTTCAAGGCCTCATCTCCAAATCCAGGGGCACCGGGAACCTCAGTATGAATTTTACAGGGGCTTCAGACATTCACTGCGTAACAAGTTCCTTCTTCTATGTACCTTATCTTTCAAGTCCTCAAGTGAACAGATGGCACAGTTAACCCATTTTTGTTTCTTTCAACTGGCTTACTGTGTGGCTAGACATGCAGTAGATTGGGCAAGCAACATATAAACGAACTCTGGTTTCATAAAATTTGCAGTTCAAAAGGAATGAAAAGACAGCTATGATACATGGCTTTATTAGAATAAAAGAGATGTGTGATAAAAGACTGAAGAAGGGACAAAAGTTTAAAACTTGTAGGCCTTTCGAGGTTGGAAGAGAATACCAGTGTCAGTGATGTAACAGTAATAAAACTGGGCAGGTGAGTGGAAATCTGCAAGACATCCGATTTAATGCTTTGTTTGGGGTTTTAAGTAGGAAGACCCTCACAGTTCCAATGTTAGCCACCTTTCGTTCTTCTTAGAAATTCCAAAGCTACGCATTCTTTGCTAGAATCCTGGAGTTTGGTATTATTTTTAACTGGTTCTTAAATGATTCCATCCCATGATGCATTTTAGATGTCAATAGGGCACTAAAGCCACGCATGATCAGAATTTTTATCTCTAGCCACATGTCACCTCTATAATTACAAACTGCACATACTTGCCTATATCAGATTTTCCTAAGTATATAACGTGTGCACATGCACACACACTTATATAAGGAATTATTGGCCAGTTTGGAGGTAACTCCTGCGAAAGTGAGGTTTTCGGCGCTGGGCCGTCAGTGGGATAAGTAAGCTGCTGAGAATGGGACAGACATCGTGGAAGTCACCCTGGACTCAGCGCTAGAATCCTGGGTTCCTGTCCTACTTGTCACTAATCACCCGTGGTGCCTAGGGCAAGCCACGTCAGCGCTCTTCTGTGCTCTAGTTTTTCTTGTCTAAATTGGGACAGTAAGGCTTGCCCTACTTACCTCCTTAGTTTATTGTAAGGGTCATCGGAGTGAATGTGTGTGAGTGTACTTTTAAGACGCGAAGCTGCAGAGATGGAGAGGGGTGACAGCTGTCTCCCCTACTATAAGAATCGCCAGTGACACTTCTATAGGAAAATACAAGCCAGCAAGGGAAAAGCATACCGAGTTTATTTCATGATGGTTTTATGTGGCACAGGAACCTTCAGGATGAAGTGAACATTATGCTGAGGTTTGGTGAAACAAGGACAGCTCGGTAGTAATAAATGAGTCAGCAACCAGCAAGGCCTGTGGGCTCAGATTCTTTCCTGCTTCTCTGCTGTGAAATTCCCTCTTTCTAGGTAGGGTGCAGAGTCCTTTTTAGAATGGGGTCTTATGGCCTCCTATCAAACAGGGGGTCAGTCTGCATGATGAGCACCTACGCCGTAAGGTGGAGGAAAGCTAGAATGATATTTTTATTTTTATTTTTTTTTGGTACTAGGGGTCGAACTCACAACCTCATGCTTGCCAGGAAGGCGCTTAAGCCACTGAGCTAAATCCCCGACCCTAGAGTGATATTTTTAAGTTTTACAGCTGGCTTTGGGGAGAAGAGGCTCTGGTTTCTCTGATGTGCTTCAGGGGAGACTGAGGGGCAAGAGACTGGGGGCCAGGAGGAGATCAGAGACAAACTTTACTTTTGAGGTTACTTCTGAGGTTTTCATTTTAGGGTATTTTTTTCTGAACCCTAACAACACCAGCCCCAAATGCAATGTGTCATTATTTTAGATGTTGCCTAGTGAAATGATCAAATAAGCATATATTAGATAATACTCCATTTGATTGCTGTGTACTATACAAACAAGTGTAACAAAATCTGCTAATAGTGTAAGTTAACATTGTATTTCTAGTAAGACTTGCTAGAGGTCCCACAGTTGTGTAAACATGAGCCTAGCAGCGTGTTAGAAACGGATAGCTGTAAGCAATGTTGAGAAACGTATGTAATAGTACGTGCACAATCCAGATTAGTTAGTCTAATATTTAGTAAAATAGTAGTGAGGTAGAATACTTTGCTATGGTAGAAATTTTTTGAAAATTTAAACTAGAAAGATATAGACGTCAGAAAAATTTTTGCATCATTAGACTTAAACATATCTAGTTGGAAGCAATTTGAGATTATCATCTTCCTCTTCTCCTTTGGGGTACAAAAGATCAAACCCACAGCCTTGGGCATGTTAGGCAAGTACTCTAACCTTGAGCTGTATCCTGCACCTACTTAGAGAATATTCTGACCCAACTCCTTTAATTTTGTACATAAAAACATGGAAACTCATATGTGTTTATTCTAAGGGCACATATCTGAAATAGTGACAAGATTATTCTAATATTCTAACTACTTAAAATTACTTTAGGAATCAATTTCAAGTCCCAGGTGAGAGATTAAAACAAAATGGTAGCTAGATTAATTAATTAATTAATTAACTTTTGTCTTTTTGAAACAGGGTCTTACTATACAGTTCAGGCTGGCCTTGAACTCACTTTGTAGCCCAGGCTGGCCTGGAACTCTCAGAGATCCTCCCACCTCAGCCTCTGGAGTGCTGGAATTACAGGCATGTGCCACCACCCCTAGCTTATAGCTAGATTTAGAATCTAAGCTTTCAAAGATAGACAAAATCAACAATGCTGGTAGGGCTGGGTTAGGAGATGAAATGAGGCTCATGGGCAGTTGTAAGCAAAGACAAGTTAGCTGAATGATTCGTTGCAGTAAATGACCAGAATTGGGTTAAAGAAATTTTACCAAAAAGCCATTAGGCCATCAGAAGGGAGACTTGAGACTGGAAACAGTGTAAGCACAAGGAGTAAATTTCAGAGGTTAGTATTATCTAACCCAAATACACTGGGAAACAAGAGAATACTGCTTCAACTAATAGCTAGTTTTTATTGAGTGCTATGTGTTAGGTATGGTGTTAAGTGTTTCACATAAATGTCATGTTAAAATCTCAAAAAAAAAAAAAGAGAGAGAGAAAGAAAGAAAGAAAGAAAATAAAAATGGAGATCACTCCTGCAGAAGTCCAAATTCCACCACTGTGATCTAGAACTTCTGAAGTCGAGAAAGAGGAGGAAGAAATGTGCTAGATTTCACAGCGCCAGTCCTAGATCCAAGGACCTGTTAGTGCAAGTGCAATGTAGGTCTTGGACAAGTTATCAAAGAATTCTAATATGATGAATTCCCAGGACCCACTGTCTACCTAAACTTTGTTTCCAAATTATAACTTAGCTATACTTATTATCTTACAGTAAACCTGGATTATTTGTATGCATTTTATTTTTCATTGTAGTGTAGATGTAATAAATCATTAGACCTTAGCTTGCAATTAATTCTAGTGGACCAAGTAATAATCAAAATACTATTATACTGTTTGCTATTATACTGTTTATACCAAACAATTTAAACAATCAGGTCATTTGTATAGTAGTAATATCAAAACAGAAATCTATCAAATGTTGATACATCTGTTTAGAATACTGATACTAATTCATACCTTTTTTGGTGATAAGGAAGATCAATCCCAGGGTGCCACTCTTTAATTATCCCTGCCCTTTGTTAAAAAAAACATTGAAATCTCCTTTTCATAATTGTAGAATATTCTTTTCAGTTGGATTTAAAATGAACCTCAAAAACAAGGTTTCCTAATGGAACTATTACGTATGCATTGCCCGTTTGAAATAAGGCCAGTCCTACCATAAGCATGTCTTGATTTTGCACTTGTCAGGGCGCCACAGGGGTAGAGCTCAGGAGGCATTTTCCACTCC
>RJWT010040971.1:0-12392 GCA_004365215.1 Cuniculus paca
TTCAAGGATAAAAAGAAAACAAAATTTCAAAACATAAATTAAAAAAAAAAAACAACTCTAAAATATGTTCTGATAGTAAAGGGTGTAACGTTCATCTGATCTCTACCATATGTCCTGAGAGAAATCTAAACACAATGTATTTGGTTACAAAATACCTCAGCTTTTAATTCTTAAATAAAACCCCAAACATTCTGATTTTCTTGTTTAAAAAATTGTTTTCATTTTAATGATCTGAGTTAGTAACAAACAAATATACAAAATTGTCTTTCACATTTCCATACATTGTATTACGGACCAATTGAAAACTCTGGACTACAAATGGTTTCTTTGTATCCATAATTTCAATTACTGTCACTTATAAATAAAGGTGATTTGCAAAAACATGCATTTGTGGACACAGATGCCAAAAGCTGTGTGTGCAAGTTAATGCACAACCAACAGTGTACACCGTTCATTTGTGCAGCTATGTGTCGAGAGTAACCGACACAGATGCAGTTTTTCTGGGATATTTCACTCTGAGAAGCATTTTTGTGAAACACATGGAAATACAGTTTAAAACAAAAATTGTATTCTACAAATACAATAAAATAGCAACTTACACATTTGAAGCAACTTTTGGGAAAGCTGCTCCAATAACCCTGCTGCTGTACTGGTTTTATGGGTATATCTTCAGAACCACAGGCTGGAATACAGCTGCTTTAAAGGAAATAAATATAGTACATGTATTTAGAAGAAACTACAGTTTAAAAATGTGAAGCTTTGAAAAATAGTACTAATGCATGAGTTCACCTATATATTTTTGTTTTAGAAATTTAAATTTAGAATATTACGAGTAATCTAAAATTTTCTAAATCATTTTAAAATGATTTTTTCCATGTTACCAATGATTCCTATTTGATAATATATAACAGAAACCAGGCAGTTTCTAGTTAAGTTACTGTGATAATTCATAAATCATTATGCATTTATGATTTCATTAGAGGATCAAATAAATGGAAATTGGGTTATCATGAAAATGATAAGGGGGACCCATTCTCCAACCACTCATCTGAATAAGCACCAACACAAAATTACTTTTTACATTAAATTATTTTCAGATCTCTGTAAGAAAACCCAACCTTTAAAATATTTTCCTGTGTCATAGCAACATGTGCTTTACCTCTTTTAATTCTACCTACAACCTAAAGTTACTTCTATATTATAAATTTCAACACCCCCCACCCCCACAAGGAATGGAAATGCTAACCAGCTAGGTATTTATTTAACTTCATACAAAGAGAAGACTTATGTATGGTTGTCATAATATAGTCCCACTTTGCTCTAAGGCCCAAGGTTGCTGATTTTCCTGTGCAATACAGAACACATGAGAGATGATGATACACCTAAACAACAGGTATCTTGCAGGTGCATCACAGGACTTGGCCTTCCATATTATGAAAACACTTGTGTTACTAACATGAATACAACTAAACAGTTTGAGAGCAACTGCAGTTCAGAAGGAAATGAATTATTTCCTATGGAAAACGAGATTGAAAAGACCCATCTTTGTTTTCCATTGAGCTTATTCTTGAAGAAAATGTGGCTATAATTTCACACATCTACTTTAAGATGTTACCTAAATGCAAAGTGGCTTTCAAAAATATTTAAACCATCAATGATTCAGGAAAGTAAGCTGGGGGGGATAATGTAAAAATATATACTTGCAACATTACAACATACGAGATGTAGTTCCCCACTCTGTACTTTGGAAATGAAAGAAACCAATTCTGTCCAGAGTTGATACTATCAGAAAAATATGGCTGCTTCCTACTCTTCTCCCCTTGTGAGATTTAATTCTCCTACTACTGTATACTCCACATCTCTCATGTGAGTTAGGCAAAAAAAAAAAAAAAAAAAAATCAATCTAATAGGTTACTTTTGTTTTCAAAATAAAAATTTTTTAAAACTGTCAGAAATGGAACATTTAACCCTTTAGAAAAACTTCCATTATTGAGAACTTTGTCTAATGGCAAGTACAAGTATTAAGCATTATTGCTTTTAATAAGATGACCATTAGAAATAAATATGTGACCTCAACTCAAATCCTCAGTTTTATCCAATGCTACAACATTTTATTCTCAAATCAAGTAATATGTTACCTTCACTTCTTTGCCAGTTTACTCAAGTTTTAAGAATTTGGCCTGTTCACTCAAAACCAAGACAAAAGAAATATCCATGTGAGTGTATCTTATTTGGGCATTGAGCAGTAACACTGCTTTCTTGATAGGACTTAAGGCACTAAATGGTGGTAAAATAAATGAAAGTATGATGATTAACGTTTTTAGAATCTAAAAAGGGGGATAGTTTAGAATGAACTAGTAAATCTTTTTCATAAACAAATAAGGCATCCTGTTGGCAAACACAAGTAAAACACAAGGTCATGTTGAACCTAATACATTCACTGTCTCTGCTAAACTACTGGAACTGCACTATCAAACTTAAGAAAGCTACAACAGTATGTGTAAAGGTTGAAAAGGCACCAAAAGGAGAACTCTACCACTTCCAGTTCTAAGAGTTAGGGAAGTTGCGTGTAACACTGCATATCATCCAATTATTCTTCACAAATGCATCATGTACTTTGATTTTTGCTTCAATGAATCCATTAATCAAGTGCTAGTTCAGTAAAAAATTTATGAATTAGGAAATTGCTGCAGTGTCTAACACAGCCCCATTTATAAAGCTAAACTAATTCTAGCACTGAATGTACATTCTGGATAACACTGGAGCAAATCTGTATGAACAAAGGTAATGGTTTCCTCAAGATAGAATTCACAATAGAAATATGACATAAAACTAAATAGATTTACTGAAAACAATGAAGTGTAGTACAGATACAGAGAACATAATTATAACACCACAATATTTTCCTTGTGAAAAATACAACTATTAGTAAAATAAAATGTAAATTTGAAAAATTTCCAAAGAAAAAACACAGAATAAATGAAAATACTTTTCTTTGAGATAGGGAAAATAGTATGTCACTGTTTCTTTTATCACAATATAATTTGACACAAAAAGCACAGAATTGCACCATTCCATATCCAGTTTCCTGAACATGTCAAAAGAAGTCCATTAAGCAGAATACAGTTTCTGAATTTTATATTTAAAGTTGATAATATTCTCATACAAGATGTCACAGCACACCAGATCTGTTTACACAATATACAGTATTTTCTGTTTTGTGGCTACACTGGAATACAAACATATGCGTCCTGCCACTTCTCTTTCACTCTGGTATTTAGCCAGAGTCTGATGATCAAGTTATTTAGGTGTTATTTCTCTAGTCATAAAGGAAAATTATATTTAGTGCATGCTTCATCATTTGCCAAAAAACATTTCTGAAAATAAAACTCAGTTACCCAATAGTTTACAAAGTAGAAAAATCATTCCTTAGGATAAAAATGTCATGGGATGTAGGTCCATTTCTAAGGACTCACTTCCTTGGCAGCCACCCTGTCCTTTAGCAAAGGTCCTGGTAAGCGCCAGGCGTGGTGGCGCACTCCTGTAATCCCAGCACTTGGGAGGCTGAGGCAGGAGGATCATTGCGTGTTCGAGACCAGCCTGGGCTACAAAGTGAGCTCAAGGCCAGCCTGAACTGCATAGCGAGACCCTGTCTCAAAAAAAGACGAGAAAAAGAAAAAAAAAAAAAAGGTCCTCGTAAAAGTTCCGCAATGGAAGAGCACATCTGCAGGAGACCACTATAAGACATCTTGATTATCTGTGACCAACCCTTCTGCAATCTCATTAGTGCTATAAAAAAGATGGAATTTGTGTGGAAATGTTAGGAACATTTCTGCTGTACATGATTTAGAAGTTCTCCAAATTTTTCAAACAGGTCCTCCACCCATTTTACATTTTTCATACAAAGTTGAACAATTTCCTCTTGTCCTAAGTCTTCATTTTTTTTCTGCACAGAGGAAATCTAAAATAAAAAAATTGTCACATTAGCTTATACTTTATACTTAAGCCCTTCATAAGACTTTATCCTTTCTACATCTTGAATGAAAAGATTTATCAATTCACCTATACATACTGAAATTTTTTCCCCCACTCATGTGGAATGATTATTTCAGATACATTTGGATGAGATCTAATCCTATCGTTGACTCAATAATGGTAGACATAAAGATTGGATAAAGTACACTTCACACTTTCTCAAAGTCCTTCCAATTGTGTTAAAAACCAAATGAGAAATGTTAGGATTATTCTGTTTTCAGAACACTGTAAAAATAGTTAACATATTTTGCATCATTATCTTTGCTGTTTCCTTTGATACAGGTTAGATTTAAGTACACTTTTTCAAATCCAGCTACTGTATAACATATCACGTTTAGCCTTGAGCCACCTTAACCTCTTATAATTAAAAATCTAACAAATCTGGTTAAATATGGTAGTACCATCTATAACCATTTATGTTTAGGAAATTAATCCTTATACCCCATCCACAAGGTAGTACTGTTCCCATATATAATTACTGAGAAACATGAAATTTATGATACTTAAAATTATAATTAAATTTTAACTTGCATTTCTTTATCCCAAGGCACAAAACCCAAATTCTCTGTAAATAAGCAGGATAAGGTTATTCAGTGATAAGACAGCAAGGTATCAAAGCAATAAAAGAATTGAGGGGCCAGGGATCTAGCTCAGTGGCCTAAGCTCCTGCCTGGCAAGCGCAAGGTCGTGAGTTAAATCCCCCATGCCACTGAAAAAAAAAAAAAAAAAAAAAGAAGGAAGGGCTGGGGATCTAGCTCAGTGGCCTAAGTGCCTGCCTGGCAAGCGCAAGGTCATGAGTTCAATCCCTGGTGCCGCAAAAAAAAAAAAAAAAGAAAGCAGGATCATTCTGTAGGGAGAATAAAATGCCATAAAGCACCATGTACTATGGCAACGTAAAGCAAACTCTAGCATCTTAAAAACATTAGCATTTATAGCTCAAGAGCTAGTAAGGCACTAAAGAACCGCAGCACAAAACAGCACAGCAACTCGGAACAATAAGTCTAGTTATTACATATGATAGAATATAGGACACACACACACAAAAAAACCCCCAACCCCCACATACATATGCTTATATGTATATACACACATTTAACAATTCATTTGACAGCATTCACAAATCATAGTTTCCTTAAAGTTTACAAAACATACATTTCTTTTTTAAGGAAATGAGAAAATTACCTCATCTTTACATATCAGGTAAACATGATATTTATAATGATGAAGTGAATGGTACAAAGAATACAACTGTATCTTCTCTGGATCAACGGCAAACTCCTATAAAAAGAAAAAGGTTCATGCAACATCTGAACTAAGAATACTTTTGGGAAAATACTAGATCAAAAGTCTGACGGTAATCCTGAAAATGACTGGCATGGCTACATACTAGGTTGTATTAATGTGCAAAGAAGTTTACTCATAATATGAGTTTAGATTATGTTTAAAAATCTTTATTCTTTTTCCTAAATGTAAATATGCACCATATGAAAAAAATTTAACATTATGGAAAAATTTAAATGAAATAACTTGTAAAGGCTTTCTATAATCTTTTTGCTTTAGAAATAAATGAGGCTAGCTAGGTGTGGTGGTACATGCCTGTAATCCTAGCACTCTGAGAAGCCAAGGCAGGAGGATCTCAAGTTTGAGCCCAGTCTGGGAAACTCAGTGAGGCCCTAGGTTCAATTCCCAGTACCACCAAAAAAAAAAAAAAAAAGGCAAACAGTATGTTATACATTCTTTCATGCTTCTCCCTCAGGTGTTTTATATATATGGATATTTCTACAACTTTATTTCCCCAACTTCTCTTTTACCTACCTACTTTTCATATATCAGTTTCTTACCATTCACCCAAATATAAATTATCTGAGAGCAGGTTAAGATTTTAACTAATTTTCAGTGTTGTATCCCACAGTACTAAGACCTGCATTTGGCACACTCAAAGCACCCTCTCCAATTTTTACTTTGGAAAGAATAGATTAACCTATCTCTTCTTTTTGTGGTGCTGGGGGTCAATGTAGAGCCTTACACACACTAGGCAAGAACTCAATGGAGCTACATATCCAGTCCTACACCTTTTTAAACAGTGAATAGTATGATGAGGATGCAGTTCAGTGGTACAGCACTTGCCTAGCATGCATGAAGTATCAGGTTTGATCAACAGCATTGCCAAAAAAAGTAAGTAGCATTACACTGTCTTTGTGGCTCTTTAACCTCACACTGGTGGCTCTTACAAATTTGCAATGGCCAAAGGCACACATTTTGATGCATTTCTGAATTGTTTTTATAGAATACATTTTGATGTGGAATTATTACACTACCAAATTGTTTTCTGAAATGGTTGTAACAAATTATACTACATTTCAAAATGTTGGAAGATTTTTCAGGCAGGATCTTGTGCCATTGAGCTAAATCCCTAGGCCCTATGGAAGATATTTCAATGATAATACAGAAGATATGAATCAATATTGATTCTATGGAGGGTGTGCTCACTAAACAGGTAATGCTTATTAAGTAGCACAAGTCACCCATTCTACGATGTATACATAATTCAAAACATGTAGTACATGATAAATATGTATTTTCATCAATTAAAAACATGTAAATACATAAACACAAACATGGGATGATTATTAGTTTATTTAAAAAAAAAATCTGTGAGCATTTACTATATGCTGGATACTGTGTTAAGCACTGGAGAGAAACAACAAATGACATTAAGACCCTGTTCCTTAGGTCAGAGCTGCTTGTTCCTAACCCAACAGACTTTAAACTTAATGACAAACAGTAAAATATCTGCTTGATTTTATGTTTTAGTATCAACAACTAGAAAAGGTATACTTTCATCAATCATTATATACTTACTTGTGCAGATTTAGAGGTTGTTTTAGAAGTCCTCAGAGTTTTCTTATTGTAAGTTTTGCCATTCATTTTGATTTTAGAAAGAGCAGATCCTCCACTTTTTGCTTTAGAGTCTCGTGTAATTATTGTTAATTCAGGAAAGCTTTCCAGAGCGTTCTGTGAAATAATGAGCATAATAACTAACACCAGAAGAAAACTAAACTGCTTTCAGCCATTCAAAATTTACATATACACACATGCACACTACAGGTGGCGGGTTACTGATGGGACATGGTAAATATATACATGTACACATACATACACATATACATGGGTAGCAGTGAGACATGGCCACAAATTCTTTGCACCTTCTCCCATTGGATGTGGAATCTACTCCTTCTTGAATCTGAGCTGCCTGCTTTTTTAAGCAACAGCACTACACTGTAGGGACTCCTGAAGAAGGTCCATGGTTCTTAATAATGCCTCTCTGGCTTAAAGGCAGAGCAGAGAGGGACGTATGTATGTTTCTTCAATCCCTTATTATTGAAACCATTGTTAATACCCACCCAAGTCCCACTATAAACAACTCATCTCATCTTAATTGAAGATGAGGACAGAGGCCAAGAAGAAACACTGGTGAGGCTTCTGCTTCATCACTTCTCTTGCTTCATTTGACCATGCAAATAGCACCTATGACATAAGATCCTAAAACAGAGCTTGATGAATTTTCTGACCAGAAAGGCACAGTAGCTACTACTGACAGTTTTGTGATTATGTGGCAGAACTAATTATAAAGTCATTGGGAGCCGGACGTGGTGGCACACGCCTGTAATCCCAGCACTCAGGAGGATGAGGCAGGAGGATCTTTGCAAGTTCGAGACCAGCCTGGGCTACAAAGTGAGCTCAAGGCCAGCCTGAACTGTATAGCGAGACCCTGTCTCAAAAAGACAAAAAAAAAAAAAAAAAAAAAAGTCATTGGGATGTTTACGCCCTTACCTACTCGGGAAATCATTCTGACATGAAAAGCTACAACAAAATAACTGAATGATACTTGTAGCTTAATCTAACTAGTTTGATTATAATTTCATAAAATTTGATTGAGTCACTAGGATCACTTATTATTTTGACACTAACATGTTTAAGGTACTCCCATATATTCATGACTCAGAGTAGTCCTCATCTGATAAGCTCAAAGGCCAGTTTTTCCATACTCATAGTTCCCCATGCTTTAGCCCTGAAAACAGTGGGTTTTTTGTTTGTTTTTTTGTTAAATCTTATTGTGACAGGGTCTCGCTATGCAGTTCAGGCTGCTCTTGAACTTCTAACAATCCTCCTGCTTCAGCCTCCCCAGTGCTGGGATTACAGGCGTGAGCTACCACGCCTGGCTAAAACAAAGCATTTTTAAAACAGGTAACTTGAATTTTTCTTATGTGTAAGTTTAACAGGGAACTAAGTATCATTTCTCATACAGCAAAATGTTTTAGCACTTCCTACAAGAGTGTGCTATCACCAATTATAGCTTTGTCCTTTGCTGAAATTCTTTCTTTCATTATGTACTTTAATGCTCTGCTTTTATTGTTTTTATTTTATTTTTCTGGGACAGGGTCTCTCTCTGTAGTTCAGGCTGGCCTTGAGTTCACTAAATATAGCCCAGGGTAGCCTCAAACTCACACTGATCCTCCTGCCTCGGTCTCCTGAGTACTGGGATTACAGCTGTGCATCACTGCAACCTGTTAGTGCTGTTTTTAAAACATACTATGCTTGAATAATTTTGGAGCCAGAATTGATAATTACAGCAAGTGGAATTTAAAGACTAAAAATGGATTCTAAATTTTGGAACCAACAGTCCTAGATCAGTGGAGATGAAAGGAGAAAATTTAAATCTTTGTAGGGAGCACAACATTCTAAAGCTGATATAAATTATGTGGATTTCTGGGAGAAACAGGATCATTAACTTTAAAAGACTTCAAGATTTATTCCTAAAGTCCCTGTGATCATCAGGGGGAAATAGTGCTAATTATTTGTAAGAAAAAGACTATCTTTCTTTATTATTTGTAATATTTTATTTCAAATCATTTGAACTTTTAATACAGTATTTGGTTTTGACATGCAAATTGTAGGTGAAATTCATCAAAATTAGTAACCTTGTTTTTTCTGTGAAAGCAGGAATATTAATTTTTCAGTTGTTCACCATAAACTACTGCACAAGTTTTAAGTATCTATTAAATTTTAACTGCTGGCTTTAACATAAACTATTAGATAACAGGGTTGACATTTCTAAAATGATCAAACAAAGCTGGTAAACTTTTTGGTGCTGTGCTGGGGTTAAACTCAGGGGTTGGCCACTGACCTATATACTATCAAAACTGAGAATTTTTAAAAATTAGTAAATCTTTAGAAAACATGTATCAAAAAAATTTCGTTGTCTCCACAGACAAAACTATACTTCCTTAAAGAATATTTCATTTAAAGGTAGACATTAAGTAGAAAACACTGAACTACAAGCCAGGAGACCAAATTCTTTGGTACTGGTTTTCTTACCAGGTCTACAAGTTTATGGCAGTAAAGAATACAAGACTACTAGTGTCATTTATTGTCATTTAACTTTGAACTCAATTCTAGAGCCTTGATTTTCAGCTAAAGTGAAGTTAGTATCACCTCCATGTGCAGTTTACAAAACAGCAATGTGGGAAGAAAGCCTGTATACAAATGTATAATATTGTTTCTACCAATAAAAAGTTTTTCAAGGCAGATTTTAGATGTGATATTATACACTTTGGTTTTTTTTTTTTTTTTGTCTTTTTGAGACAGGGTCTCATTATGCAGTTCAGATTGGCCTTGGGCTCACTTTGTAGCCCAGGCTGGTCTCACACTCACAGCGATCCTCCTGCCTCAGCCTCCTGAGTGCTGGGATACACTCTGAATAAAAAAAAAAATCTAAATTTTTTTTTAACTAAGTAGTATCCACGGTAAATTTTGAGTTTAGATTAGGTTTTGTTCTGATAAAACCAAAACCAGATTTTTATTGCTGAGATACAGTAATATATATATATAAAATTTCCATTATATAAAAATTAGTTTTTCCTTGGTAATGCATAAATCAAAGACACATAAAGGGAATTTTGATAACTGCTATGAAAGGCTAATTTCATTTCATTTTATTTATTTATTTTTTTTGTACCAGGAATTGAACTCACAACCTCACACTTGGCAGGCAGGCGCTTAGGCCACTGAGCTAAATTCCCAGCTGAAAAGCTAATTTTATTTTATTTTTTATTTATTTATTTTTTTTTTGCAGCACTGGGGATTGAACTCATGACCTTGTGCTTGCCAGGCAGGCACTTAGGCCACTGAGCTAGATCCCCAGCCCTGGTATTTTTGAGACAGGGTCTCACTATGCCGTTCAGGCTGGCCTTGAGCTCACTTTGTTGCCCAGGGTGGTCTCGAACTCACAAGGATCTGCCTGTCTCAGCCTCCCGAATGCTGGGATTACAGGCGTAAGCCACCACACCCGGCTGAAAAGCTAATTTTAATTATTGACAAAATACACAACATTTTACAAAGCTTCAAAAGAAAAACATGACTGAGGTTGAGGCAAGAGGATTGCCCCAACTTTAAACCCAGCCTGGGCCACATAATGAGTTTAAGACCAGCCTGAACTACATAATGAGATCCTGTTTTTTTGTTTTTTTCTTAAAAAAGACTTGAATATCATAGTTTAAAGGAAGTACTTTTGGAAAACATTTAGACAAAATTTTATAGAATGAGTATTAGAAAAATATAAATGACTCAGAAATAAATTTAAATAGTGAATGATTAACATTAAAAAAATACACTGGTCGGGCATGGTAGTGTGCACCTATAATTCTAGCAGAGGCAGGAAGATCACCATGAATTATAGGCCAGCCTGGGCTACAAAGTGAGTGCAAGGCCAGCCTGAACTTCAGAGTGAGATCCTGTCTCAAAAAGACACATACACACAATAAGCAAAACAGACTCACAATGAATGAAAGACAAACTTTTGAAAGTGAGAATGACTTGACTTTTGTACATTTTTTTCTTATCACATTTAGAACTGCGATCATGACTTGAGTTTTGCTGATAAATCATCTAAAGGAAATACCTTGAATGACTGATCCAAATGAAGATTCAAAAGAAGTCTTTTTCGATTATCATTTAGCATGCCATCTATTTTTTTCATATGAGGTAGAAGTAGCTCATCTGAAACATAATTTATTTAAAAGGATAAATTACCAATAAATACTTGCTCAAAATTCAACTTTTTCTCAAAAAGATTTTTATGTTGCAAGACACGTAAATTCATTGGGTAATGTAAAATTCTGCCTGCCAAGAAATGGACACTAAATTTTCTGAATAAAGGCTAACTTAAAAATAGGCTTATAATAGTGAATAAAAAAAGAGGCAGCTTAATATGATGGTAGGATGTGCTCTGCAAAACTTCTGAATTTTACTAGAACCGATGAATTAGAATCTGATTTTGTTTTGTTTTAGTAGTATTTACTAGTGTTGAACCTAAGGCCTCTTGCATGCTAGGCAAACATCCTAGCTATCACTGAGCCCTTGAAGTAGATTTTAATGGAACTAGACCAATGGAGGACAGCAATGTACCTAATTTCTCCAAATCTCATTTACCATCTGAATAGTACAGTATTACAAAATATAAACTAGTCTAACTGTAACTTTTTTTTTTTTTTTTTAATTTTCTAACAGGCTTTACTTTTTTTTTGGTACCAGGGATTGAACTCACAACCTCGCACTTACCAGGCAAACGCTTAAACCGCTGGGCTAAATCCCCGGCCCCTAACTATAACATTTTAATAAGCCATTAAGGATGCCCAAGAGATACTCTTGTTTATTTTTCCTTTGCATTGTTGGGAATTCAACCCAAAGCCTCAAGCATGCTAGGGATGGACATGCTCTTCAACTAAGCGACATTCCCAGAACTACATGGCAAAGTGTTTACCTAGCCTGCAAACGTGTTCACTCCCCAGAACTTCAAAATAATGCAGAACTCAATGTCAAAAATACACGTGTTATTTTAGAAAAGAAAGTAAAAGTATGACAGATTCCTACTCGAAACTGTGCTTTCTTTTTTGCTTCTCTGAACTTTAAGTTCTAAGAAAGTACTTTCAGAATGTAAGTTAATTAACTGAATTAAATACTATAGGTTGTTAAACTATTTCTTCATTTATCAGCATAGTAATATATGACTTACCTGAAAATATATAATTCTCAGAATTTAGGTTCTAAAGTTCACAATTGAATAAAATTTTACGTATTTTGAACAAATACAAACATAATAAACTGGGAAAGAATATTTCCTTAAATAAAAACATCCTCAGTGAGGAAACTTTGGTTGCTGCAACATACCTGATAGTTAAATTTTATTTGTCCAGCAGTGATTAAATCTATTCAAATACTTCATTCACATTTCACAAAAACAAGTTGGTTTTGTGGTGCTGGGGATGGAGCCCAGGCACAAGTGCTCTGCCACTGAC
>RJWT010040972.1:0-12406 GCA_004365215.1 Cuniculus paca
AAATCCCAGTTGTGAATATTGGCATAATGTTGAAAAATATAATCTATCACTTCCTGGCTCATTCTTTGAATAATCTCTCTTCCCTCCTCCACAACTCCCCAAAAGTGCTTTAATTTTTGCACAATCTCTCTTTCCTTCGCTAAACTGGCTATCTCACTACTTCCATTTTTCCAGCTCCCAAGTAAACTCCATCAGCATCAGAGTCATTGCTGTCCTCAGAATGTGGTTTGTGTTAGGACCTCTGGGAAAGAGTTTACATATAAATTCCACAAGAAGTAGGGTTCAGTTGATCATAATAATGATGAAAATTAAATAGTGACTATGCTCCAAGTATTCTATTATTTTCCAGGAATACAAAAATAGACTTTAAGATAGACTCCTTACTCCAAGGTACAGCATTCAAATACATATTAACAGTAGAAGATGATAAAGTCAGTAATCAAACTGCATCATAGAAACAGGAGAAGTAGCTACCATAGGGAGGCCAAAACAGATCTACAGATGATGTGATAACAGTTTAAGTCACCCAACTTATAGGTATTTTTGATTTAGAATAACCTGAACATAGGATGACAGGCTTCAGATCTAGAGGTGGCACAGAATGACTGTAAAAGAGAAGAAACACACAATATACAATCTGACTTTTCCTAGTTACTTGTTATATCCCCTGAGCAATGTAACATCTCTAAGCCTTAATTTGCTAATCTTTATGAGAGATAAAAATGCAATCTATTTCATATGATTTTTGTGCAGATTAAAACCCATAACACCTAAAATGTTCAGAATAATGCTTGTCACTTGATATATCCTCCATAATTGTTAGCTAGTGTTCCTAATGTCTACCAACATTGAAGGCATAATATGTTTTCTTAATCTTGTAGCTATAACACTTCCCTGCTTTCCTTGGAAAAACTTATTTTCTCCCACTCAGCCCTGTAATTATGATGGAAATATCAATCAAAATTTCCATACTCCAAACCACAGAATTGGACAACTAATCAAAGTATGAGATACCCTGGCCAATGACTCGAGTCAAGGGAACCCAACAGGCCTCTAAGAATTCTTCCTGGTGTTTTGCATGCTGATCAACAGGGAGCATTCATTGTTTTCAGACGGTAGTCCTATGAGCTCACAGCTCTAATGACAGTGTCTACCAGCACATGAGGGAACCTGAGTGAGTGAAACCAACTACTAAACAAAAGTGAAAGTGAAAGATGGAAAGCCTGAGCATGGCTGGAAAAACCCCTACCTTTGAGCCCCAAATCTTGCCCTGGCTCCTGCAGTCCTCCATTCCTTTGTGGAAATATCTTGTGCTGCTTAAATTGATTTGGATTGAGTTTATCATAGCAATGAAAAATGTTCTGTCTAAGACTATTACTATTGTCACTATAAACATTGGTGAGTAGCCACTAGAAGCATACATAGGACTAGTGAATTCACAGTAAATATGAATTTTTCAAATTAATTACTTTAAAGATATTCTTTGAATTACTGTGTGATTATGATGAATGCTGTAAAGTAACTATATTCAGAATTCAATGAAATATCAGATCAAAATCTATGAAAAGACATAGCATGGAAAAAAGGAGTTTCAAATGAGTTTGACAAAAATTCAAATCTCATTTTTTTCCATTTACCAGTTAAGCAGCCATTGTTAGTAGCCTTAATTTCCCTGTATCAGTTTTCCCAACTCCCCCCCTCAAAGTACACGCACACTGAGTACTGACATAAACATTTATTATCTTTTACCTTCTCCAACTCTTTAAGAGTCTAGGCTCTTTGATTATACAACTATTCTTTGCATGGTATAACTATTCTTTGTATGAAACGCAGTATTAATGCTACAAAGTGGCAGCATGAAAAAAAAACGTGAAGTTATTTCAAAAGACGGCATACTAGGTTTCAATGATACTTTTGTTTCTTTCAAAAGTAGCTAGAGAAAATTTAATTTGATGTGTCATATTTTTAAACTTTTTCTAAATAATACTGTAACTGTGTCCCATGAATAGACTGCCATTTCAAGTATGCCCATTCTTTCAGAAAACAGTAATAACTAACTTGGTATCCTTTAATTATTCACTGACCACAGGGTCTTTTCTGTTAATGACTCATTGCCCCATTCTTATTCCAATTTTCAAATGTATTCCACTGACTACAGTTTTCCTTACATATTTTAATATCTCTTAATGAAAGCCTTACCACCACCAGTAACCAAAATACTAAGGGGTGGATTGCAGAATGACTGCAGCCTTTGCCTCCTTTTGAATGGTTATCTTTCCTGGTAATCTAGGGTATTATTTCCCATAGACAGCCTTGTGTTTCTGTGACATATTAGAAACTGTCATTAACAATCATTTTCCATTACCAAGGGAGTTTGGGATAATGGAATGTGTAGACACTTTCAATTTATGTCAAATTTTCTGATGCATTTATACCACCAACATTTTATCAGCTTGTCATTGGAACAAATGAAGTTGCAAAGTGCATCGACTTTTTTTCATGAAATCTTTGAAACTGTTTATTTTTAATATGACTTTCCTTCTCTTTTTATTTCTGTAATATAGCAGGCTTGATTTTCAACTTTCAGGGTTTTTGTCACTTACTGAGCATGGCAGTTAGGCACAACAATTTCCTGGGTCCTTGAAGGTTTTGAGCAAAAGGATTCACACATATAGGCCATATTAAAGTTGAATGCAGATTGAAGCAATAAGCATGGAGCAATTTGATGAACTACCTGTAAGTAGGGGTGCAGAATTTCTGACACTCCAGGAAAGCCATTATGTGCCTGTTATGTTCAGTAGCCCGGTTGGCCTAAAAGGTTACAAGTGATGTATGTTTTCATTATTTCCTATGGGCTTGATGCCTCAGAAGACCCCAGATGGCTTATTCCAATTGCAATTCTCTTCATTTGCACTGTGCCAAGGTCTGTCAGATCAAACCAATATGTTTGTGAGGGTCAGTTTGCTTTGAGGAATATTGTTCCGTGATCTCTGCAATATTCTTCTGCCTGAAAATCTGCAAGGAATTACCACCTGGAGAGTAATCGAACACTTCAAAAACACATTTTTGATTTCCTAGGTGCCAGCTATCACGCTGAAAGCAATAACAGCAACAAAAAAGCATCAACAAAATCAGTTGTCATTTATTGAACATATATTGTGTATGCTTTAACATATGTTATTTTATGATATCTTCTTTATCATATCCTAGCAAGCCAGATACCATGATTGATACTTTCTACCTTAAAAAAGAAAACACTAAGAGATAAACTAACTTTTCCTAAGTCAGAGTCCTACTGCATATTAAAGACACATTAAAATCCAGGTCTGCCTGACTTTAGGAAAATGCTACCAATTATAAATCATCTTTAGTTCAACATAGAGAAAAACAGGGCTTAGTTGGTAAGAAAAATATATAAATCCATTATCTAACAAGAATTTTCATTAAGGTATTTGTATGTTGAAAGGGCATGAGAAGCACTATGTACTCAATGCTGTCTTTGGAGACGTAATTAAATCTACAAAGAAGGGGGTCAGAATATCTTCAAAGAAGAGGTAATCAAGTAGTGGAAACACAACATTAGACCTCATGGAACTGTTTAAGCAAGGGTTCAGCCTGATCCTTGAAAGAACACAGTATGCTGGGGCAACAGCAAAATAACTAAAGGTGGTGTAAGAAAAGAAACACTCCAGCCTCCAATCCTGTATGCATAAGTTTTAGAAAAGTCAAGGTGCAGAAGTACCAGGGTGTTTTTATTGAAGGAAGATGGATTGAGGGAGTTAGGGAGGTAAAAAGGACTTTCATGACTTCATTTATAAAAAAATATCCAGGATATGAAACGATAGTGAATTTATGAGCACTATTTGTTTTTTAAAAATAAACTGAAGATAAATTAGCACCTGGGGCTATTATAACTTTGAGACAACCATTGTAGAGATGACAGCAGTTATTAGAATCTACAACTTGACTGCTCTAGTGTGAGTGACTCCTGTTGTCTTGAAATATTAGCATTTTTTTTATTCAAAAGGGAATGAGTTAAAAGAAAGCAATGTTATATTCATTTTACTATTATTTCTTATGTTCTAAATATTTCATGTCAACATTGAAGAAATATTCCTTGTGGTATAGAAATGAGCAAAAGAGACCCCAGTATCTGACTCAGGTTATTTAAATAAAAGCCCCCTCCAGACTTTAAGTAATGAAGTCAATTTTGCAGAGGTTTCCAATGCAAATGTCGTGGTATTTAATAAGTAGTTAATATATCCTTAACACTAATCCAATAATTAACTTGGTCTTCTTTTGTAAAAGCAAGGGTTCCTTCACTCAAAATGACCTCCCCTCATATATGTTAAAAGGTTGATCTAATATGATAAAATTTTGTCCCATCAGTTTTTCTTATGCATTTATTTTAGAATAAGGATTGCACTTTCATTACCTAAGCTACGTTTGCTTTGTCAAACAAATCCCACTTGGTTTTGAGTACCTTCTAGAAGTAGAGATTCTTTGGAAATGGTGATAAGAGTGTTCTACTATCCAGTGCCCTTTATGAACCTTAG
The DNA here is from genome assembly GCA_004365215.1 of Cuniculus paca. Classification (NCBI taxonomy): domain Eukaryota; kingdom Metazoa; phylum Chordata; class Mammalia; order Rodentia; family Cuniculidae; genus Cuniculus; species Cuniculus paca. The sequence continues at coordinate 4,557 of RJWT010040972.1, forward strand.
TGGATGCTCAGCAGTTGGTGCAGCTTTCAGAGGATTTACATCAGGAGGCAACAAATTTGGGAAAAAATAATATAGCTGAGCTACACTGCAATCTACCCATTCAAGACCTGTGATATGTAAGTATCATTATTTGTTTAGTCACAGAGCAATCAATACATGCTCCTTTGATTTCTTTAAACAGCTTTATTAAGGTATAATTGATCACATGCTATATTTGATTTGTCAGTTTTGACAAATGTACATATTCTTGAAAATGTGGCCACATTGGAGAAAATGAATGTATCTCTGTTTTCTTTTGTATGTTTTCTCAACCCTTCTGTCCCCTTTTGCACTTCCTAATCTTGTGTATGGTATGTATATGCGTTTTCCATACTTGGTATAAATGGAATTATATATTATGTTGTCTCACTTAATTTCATCTATATTGCAACATGCTTCAGTGGTGAATTTCTGTTTGTTTCTGGATATTGCTTTGTAGAGATAGCACAATTTGTTTATGAGCTTACTATTGGTAGACATGACCCTTGCTTTTGAATTACCTTTTAAGAAGTATCATATGATATTTTGTATCATATTCTTGATGTTAATAAATCCTTTCTAAAAATCACTTTGATTCCTAAATTCCCCAGTGTCTCAAGAAAATAGACAAGAAAGCAGCCTGGATATGTGTGACCATCATAATATTCTGATGACATGCATGGCAGGAGAAGAAGTTGTTTGTTTTGTATTATTATAAGCTGGGCACAACACAGCTTAGGAACAATTATTTTTTCTCTATATTTTATTTTAATTATTTTACTAAGCAATTCATGGGTTCTGAATCTGTGATTTAAAATAGCCGTGAATGCATTGGTGTCATTTAATTAATAACCATCCTTTAGTGTCTACTGTGTCAAGTAAAGGAATATGTGTAAGCAATCTAAAAGAAGACACTTTTGTTCTTTCATTTTCCAGAGTGCATTTATTATGAAGTTAATGCAAAATTTAAGCTTTGATGTCCCTCAGAAGTGCACATCCTGCCAATGCCCTGGACTTACCAATGTGTTCGCATGGTCATACATTTTAGGTGATTTGATACAATTTAAATGCAACTAATCAGAACTTGTGTCCTTTTATACTCCAGTTTTTTTATCACACATTTTTTTCCCTGGAAAGAGTGACTTTGGAGATCTCAGGAAAATTTTGCAGGTCCAAATGGAAGTTAGAGTTTGAGGTTGGAGAGAAAGGAAGACATGTACATACATACACACATATATTTTAAGATTCAATTCTAAAAAATGATTTAATTCTTACATACAAATATACAATTTGGATTTAGTTGGATAGATGTATGTAGTTCACAGTAACTTCAATTTATACTAGCATAGACTAGCCATCACAGGATAGAAACGGTATTTACAAATTCAGTACCTACAATATAAACTCATTGAGATCCTTAGTCAGAATGTTACCAGATGTGATGTGGGGTCCCATGGGACTTTTTTCTAAGTCACTGGAGTCCTGAACAGAGAACTGGACAAAATATATGAAAAAGACAGCAAAGGTGTATATCTATTGAAAGTAGAAAGGCGATACATTCTACAAAATGAGAGTGGGTCAGTGAGAAGTCTCACAGTGTGCCTGAGGATAAGGGGAAAGGGTTCTTTAGTGTCTAAAATTCTTGCGTTGTCTTTCCCTTTTACAGGACACTGGTACTATCAAAAACTCAATATGTGTGATGCCTGGTATTAACTGTCTTTCAAAAAATTCACTTGGCTTCGCATCAGATGTAAATAAACAGAACAACATTTTTTAATTGATTGTGCCCACAAATAAATGAAGAATTGAAAATAGCATCTTCAGACTCCTCTTGAGAACAGGCCCAGATTGAAATGAAGGAATGAAAATAGCACTTTTCTGACTGGTCCTGCAAACAGCAACGAATCCAATGAAGAACTGAAAATATTGCTTTCTGGTTGGTTCTGTCTATAGAGCTCATGGACCATTAAGCCATTTTGGGTCCTGGGTACTGCACACGTCCTATTTTTTCAGAAAAGGTCTTACTGAACCTGTCATACATGGGTTTTTATGAACTTGACATATTCTGTCCAGTTGCTTATCTGGTTCTCCTCACCCCTAATCTCCTACCTCAAGAGTCAGGCCCGTAAGTTGTTACACAATGTCAACCTGTCCTTTGGTGCTTGGCCCTGGAAGCATATGGATAATGGACACAAAACTAGGTTTGAAATGGTTTGAAATTTGTTGGCAGGAAAGTTTAAGAATAGAGGCTTGTTGGGCAATTAAGTATTAAAACTACAATGATATCTTTCTGTGTATGGTGATGTTTCTAATATTTGTCATCTTTTTAAGTATCTACTTTCATTTGATTTCGTATTCCAAATAATTATTTGTTACCAGCCACTTCGGTTCATATGCTCAGGTTCATTTGCTTGTGGTTGACCAAAACAAAGGAGGCCATTTATTTTGGGAAAGAAGAAAAAAGGATTATCCAAAACTTGCTCTGAAGAGATGGAGGGGCCCATTTGCTCCAGAGAATATTGGTTATCTGCTCTACACGAGAAAGTTTGGAGAATTTGCTTATTTTTTTTAAATTAATTTTTAACTTCCTATTTTGAAGTATCAGTTAGATATTCATATATGTGTCTAAATTTTTTTGTAATTTTCAATTGTTTTTATTAGTGATTCTTTCATCCCCATTTACTTATAGGGGAGATTCCATAAATCTGGGATCTGCCTGTTTCAGTGTTCTGCTCAGCAGAGGAGATGGATCATTGGAGATACTATTAAGATACAAGGCTACAAAGGTTACAATAAGAGAGCCTCAAGAACCATAGGGTTTCACAGGGCAGGCATGTAATTTGCACTTGGCAAATTTGGGATGGGATCTTGGAGGAAATGGTATAAAAGCTAAGCTGTAGTGGGTGAGTAGGTGTTGACCAAAGAAAGCTATGTAGAACTATATATACCTATGTATCTGTGAGGAGGAGTTCAGGGAGGGAGGATGAATATACCAGAAGTAAAGATTTTTAAAAGAGGCAAATAAAGTGGCACAAAAAATTAGATTTGCATAAGACTGGGGATATACCTCCATGGCACAAGCACCTGCCTGGCAAGTGCAAGGTCATGAGTTCAATTCCCCATACAAATAGAAGCAGATTTGTATATATTTTACAAAGTTATTCCTAAGAAATATGATTAAATAATGTCAAAACTTGAAGTGTAGAGACCATATTTGATTAGTTAACAACAGAGATACATTCCAAGTATTGTGTCCTTAGACAATTTCATCCAACCCTATGCATCAGAATGAATTTACACAAGTTATCTTGACTCTGCTATTACTAGGTGATATAATATTTTGGGACCACTCTCTTGTATGTGGGACATCAAGGACTGTAATGTCATTTTACTACACATGACTATAGTTGTGTTCTAAAACTGTTTTTGTCCTTTAAAGGAAGTCTTTAGTTGTTTAGTGCTTTTCAAAGTGTGGTAAGAACACAGGGCAATTGGAGAAGGATGGCTTCTTGCCATCCCTCCTGTGATTTTTACTCTACATACCAAAAAAACCTAGACCACTTGTAGTTCTTCTTGTCATGAGCCACACAAACTTAATCAAAGTTTACTACACTGAGATAGAACATAGGTAGAAGTATACTTTTACTAGTATAGCGATTTACTATTTAAGAAATTATTTCAATCCTCTAATCTTTGGTTCCTGGTGTTGAAAATCGAGGTTTAAAACAATACTTCTTTGTAGGATACCTTGAGAATATAAGGATCTAATGAAAAGACTGAGCATAGACTCCATTATAAATAGATGTTCAATTAGTTTCAAAAGAATATGCATTTAAAGAGTCATACATCCTGTTTTAGTTCGTTTCTGCTGTCCATGATAGCATAGTCTTTGGAGGATATCTCAGAGGATTTATTTCCCTAAGTCTGGAATGTCTCTGAACTAATACACTTAATAAAACTTGAATAATGCCTGGAATCCTATGAAGAGAGTCATTTTGCAGGTCTTAGAAAGTTTATTTTATATTCCTTCTAAGATATTCCAATGTTTATTTATTATTTAAAGGTGATCCACCCTTTTAGAAAAAGATCAGGATCATAACTTCTCTAAGGTACTGTTCAAGTGTAGCTTCATCCTGGATGCAGTTTTGAACAATTAATTGTACATGAGTGTTCCATGTCATTGAAAGTGACTTCCCAGAAACTCCAGTTTTATTTTATTTTTTAAGATGCACCCATAATAAGCCAAGTTTAGGTAGTGTGGAGTCAAGAATGTAGTTTGGGACAATAACTGCTTGACTAACTCTTACCCCTTCCAATAGTCTTGCTTTTTACCTTATTGTGTTTGTGTTGTGTAAAAACCAATGTCAAACTGAATGGAACTCTTTGCACTGAAGAGTTAGAAGTCAACTTTATGCTAGTGGACTGGTGGGAATCAGTTCCAAATCACCAGCCACAGGTCAGCTTAGAGTTCAACTTAAATACAGTTTGCAAGTAGGAAGTACAAGGCTGATGGTAAGTTATTACATGATTGGTTACTTGAATTAAGTCATATGTTGTCAAGCAAGCAAGCTGTAAGTAGATTCCTTAGAAGGAGGGGAGGGAGTTTGCACAGAACCAGTAGAGTTAAATGGGCCAATCTGTCCCAAACATAAAGTTCTTGAAGCAAGTTGGAAATAATGTATATTTTTCTAAGTAAGGAAAAACACAAGCCTTGCAACTTGATGCAGTCGAGTTGACCTGGCACATTATCAAGGAGAAGCAGCTGGATGTAGACAGTCAAGGCTGACTTAATTTAGCAGGCTCACTATGCAACTAGCAGCAGAAGCATAGTCAGAGGCTACTAACTAAATTTTAACTTTGCTATAAAATGTTTATAAGTTTGTTATTCTATAACTGTGCCCTTACATTTGGAGATATTTCTGTGGCCTTAACATCAAACATTGTTTTATATTCCATTACTTCCCAGTGTCATCTCATTTATTGTCTACTCTTGTCTTTGTTTTATATGGAACATGCAGCTGTCTCTAATAAGTAACCTCTGAGACAAAGGGACTGAATTTTACTTATTAAAAGTATATCCTTTTGATTCGCAGCAGTTCGTGACACATAATAGGTGTGCAATAAATACTTATTAACTTAATGAAGGAATGATGAGACTCACTTAGAAATCGAGCACTACAACCAGAAGGACTAGTCATTAGTCCTTTGGGATCCTTACAGAAAGTTATTAAGAGTTTCAAGCTGAGGAAATAGAACTTTGGGAAGTACTTTAAAGAAAAAAAATTGAGAGATAAAAAAGTACAAAAGCAATATTTATTTTTAAAATCTTGCGCTATTTTAAAAAACAAAAATTACCATGCATAACATAGTTTGCACATAAAATTTTTGCATTTGGTTCACTAAATTGAAAAGCAGAGTTTATAGAAACAAGTAAATACTTACAAATTAAATTTATGTTGAGATATTTTTCATCTTTGACAGAAATTCCACTCCAAGCTCCTGACCTTTATAAAAGCAACACTTTTTATCATTTGCTGGGTGATGAGATGCAGGAAAAAACTTGAAGTTAGAAAATAATTCTCACGGTGCAATAAAAAAAAGATAATGTTATTAGGGTGACTAGCCTGATATCCTTTAGGGACAGATACAGAAGGAAACAGAAGGACAGAGGAAGCAGATTTGTTTTCATTGAGCATTTATCATAAGCCAGTCCCAGGTTTGGGCACTTTTGTGGATTAATTCATTCCATTTTTGTAACAATAGTTTGGGGGTCATTATTATTTTCATTTTGCAAATAAAACAATGATGCATTAACCTGATTTTTTTTAAAATAACTCCTAGTTAAGGAAAAGGAAAGTACAGTTTTAACTAGCTTCTCCCACCCTCATTGCTCACGCTTCCAGCCTCTTTAAGGACCTAGAATTAAATGAAGCTCTTGTTTCTAAATCAAGAGTTCAGCAACAGCCATATCCTGGAGTCTTTTCCATACTGTTGAAAAAAACCAAGGTCTGAAAATGTGGCAAGAATCTTTTCAACTCTGTCCTTTTAGGATCTAGACCAAGTACTGTCCAATAAGGTGACCCACACATATAAAACTAAATCTGCTAGGAATTACAGTTTTAAAAAGTAAAAAGAAATGAGTAAAATTAATTTTAATAAAGCATATGCATGAATGTTTCAAAAATATACTCACCATATTGACATTTCAACATGCATACAAATAGAAATTATTAATGCACATTCTTTTATACAAATGAAATGTCTGAAATCCGGTGTGCATTTTATAAATGTGCACATCTGCACTAAACATATTTCAAATGTCAGTAGCCACAGGCTCACCAGCATTATAAAGCACAGATGTGAAGATTTATTATAAAACACAAATTTGAAGAATTCTAGTTAGGACTACTAATAAACAATTTTGGGCAGTAACATTTTAAGCCTTTGTTATTGTGAATATCAATAGTATCATTTCCTTGACTCAGTACTGAGTAGAAATCAATAATCCAGCTTGTAAATCAAATTTCTGTAATACTGTGCTCTGCCCCCCACCTAGCTGTTGGTTTTTGAACTAGCAACTTAACATGCTTGAGGCTCAGTTTTCTTGTTTATAAAATGGGGAGAATGATGCATAGCTGACAAGCTGAAGATGAATTATATATCAATCTCCTGGCATACAGCAGTTGTTCCATAAGTAGACGCCCTTAAAATGAAAATTGAATCACATTTTCTTGTGTGTGGATGTTAAAAGAGATTGAGCATGCTATTCTTGACACAGAAATCTTATATAATGTACTCTTCATCATATGCTATACCACTCTCCTGACACCTTTAAGATAGATCCTGATCACCTCCCACAGACCCTGTGTTCCATGACAGCATCTGTCCCTCACACCTCCTTTTCTGCTTCTTTCCTGTGCTCTGTGGCCACAGCGCACGCAGTATTAGTAGTTCCAGAAATGCACCAGGCAATATACCAGGCTTCCTCTCACCTCTGTGCTACATCATTATAGTGAATCTGACTTAATCAATAACTCACTCGCCATGAGTCAATAAAAATTGTTAAGGGTTACTCATATAGTAATGTTATTTATTGTATTTTCTGAAACATTGGAGTTTCTTGCAGAATGACCTCTGTAAGCTAATTGGAATAATTTGCAACCTCTAAAAAATCCCATTAGCTCACTAATAGATGAAATCAGCACTGAACTCTTAAAAAAGGACCATACTATCAACCAGAACAAAAGGAAATGAATGGACTAGCCACTCACTGATTTCCCTCTCCCTGTAGAAAAGATATTTTACAAATCCCCATTTATCATTTCTTGATTTCTCCTGGTCTCAAGCAAGCTGCATGAGTCTCCTTGTCCTGTTCCAAAACCTGGGAGATTTGGATACTTCTCAAGTTTCTTTCTGATAAGAAATAGTTAAGGCTTACTAAGGCAGTATTTTTATGTTCAGATCTTGGAATTTTATTCATGTTATCTCTCCCCACTGCTATCCATTTCCAGTGTTTGTGAATGTCTTATATTAGTCCACAGAAGTCTGTATGATGGAGGTTTGGTCCCACAGGTGACAGTGTGGAAGTTGTGACCTCCATAGGTCATTGGGAGTCAGCATGTGTTTTCAAGGGATGGTGGGACCAGACTCTTTCTGTTTCCTGTTTGGCAATATGATCCTTCTTATTCTAATATACTCCAGCCACAGCCATGTGCCATGAATTCCTTAACTGAGCTGAAGTAACACTGGCACATTACCTTTAAATCTCCAGAAATGTGAACTAAATAAATTTTGTTTCTTTATAAAGTTAGCCTGTTTGGGGTATCTCGTTA
>RJWT010040973.1:0-12413 GCA_004365215.1 Cuniculus paca
CAGAACTACTAAGTATGTTATATGTGTAACTGTTATATTAATATAGTAAATATGTTAGTATATCTAGAACATTGCATTATACATCAGTAATTATTTTAATCCCATATGCTGTAATTTTGATAGAGTGAGGTTAAAAAAAGAACTAAAATGATGGAAAACAATGGCACATAAACTAGGAAGGGGGAAACTAACTTACTGGAATCTGAGATTGTGGTTCTGGGAAGATAACTTAAATATTACATTTCTTTTATTAAATTAAAGTATACAGTATATGTTTTCCAAACTAGCTGTTGGGGAGACATAATACATGCAGGCATACAATTTTCTTGTAAAAAGTCAATCCTGAAAATAATGAGTTGGGCAAAGAATTGGCAAAATAATGGAACAAATAGAAAATACAAAGAAAAATTGTTGAAACAAAAAGAATATATTGAAGTTCATAATTAATGAAAATCATATAAACTTTTACATAGAAGACAGCTATGTCAGATTAAATCAGCAGTCCCCAATGGGTAGACCAAGGGTTGACTCCTGGAATCACAATGTAGGATGTCACTAGATGAAAAAGTCACTGAGTTTATTCACAATAATTCCAAAATGTGATTCACCTCTTTTTCTCCCATTTCTAGTAAGAATACAGTCAAGTTTTTCAGAAGATATGACACATGTGATATCACCCCAAATGAAATATAGGAGCAAATACTGTAATTCATTGACCTGTAGTTTTACTATAACATAGTACTTGTGTTTTTCTACATCCTCCTTGATATATATTTTACTTCTTATATTTAGTCATATAATAAGTTCTTGAATTTCATTAATTTTAAGCATTTCATTAAGTTTGAAAATCACCATCCTCCACTATGTATTTTTTTCTCTCCAACCAGGTTAAATACATGGTACATGTTTTCATTTTATCATTCATCACATCTGACATCTTTTCATATTTTCTATTTTCATTTCTTTTATAGTAAGCCAGTCATTAAAGAGATTTACCAAAATGGAATCAAACTGATATTTAATAAAAATTATAGTTTGACTCTTACAGTTGATGGTGGGTATTGAAATGTAATGGAAATTTCAGGAGCTGGAACCCAGCTGAAAGCAGTAGGTCCCTGGAGGCACTTTTTCAATGGTATACCTTGCCTAGCCCTTTCTGTTTCAGGGCTGCAATAACATGAGCAGCTCTGTTCCACTACAACCTCTGACATGATGTTCTGCTTCACATAAATCCCAGAAACAATAAAATACATAACCATAGACTGAACTCTCAGAACTGTGAACCAATATAAATCTTTCTTCCTGTAAGTTGATATACAGTACCAAACCATTTTGTCATAGTGACAGAAAGCTAACACATTTATTGCTTATATTAACATGCAATTTATTTTATGTTAACATAAATTAAAATTAATTTAAAAGAATTTAAAAATCTGTAAAAGAGGTTTCTTAGTTTCAATTTCTAGATATAACCCAGAGAAACAAAACTCCTGTAGGGTCAGAGGTCCCAAAAAAAACTATTAGACTTTTTTAAAAAATCCAGCTAAATCATTCCAGAAGAAAAGCTAGCAGTTATACTAGGTAAGTATTAAAAAAAAAATCAAAGTGAAATAGTTATTTAATTACAAACAAAATAGGCTTTTAAACACAACATTTAGGGAATAAGAAAAATACTATATAGACAATCCTATTCATTAGAAAGACAAAACTTTTTGATGTGCTAGTGCCTATTTAGGTGAATTTAAATTCCATAAAGAAAAAAAAAATCACCAAACTACAAAATTATACTCACCATTATAGTGAGGAATATAATATACATTTTAATGATTGACAAAATAATAATCCCCAAATTAGAGAAAATACTTCTTTCAAAAACATAATTCTGTCTTAGTAGGCATATACAAAATTGTTCATTTTATAAACAGTGAATAAATATTTTTCATAAATACACATAGAACTAAAAAAGACTGAACATAAACTAGGCCTAAGTGAAATTACAATGAATTTTTAATGACTCTCTGAAAATTAAAAGAAATTAAATTAGAAGTTATTAACAAAATAAACAAAAATATTCCACATGTGTGGAAACACTTCTTAATATTTATTGGTCCAAGAAGAATTAATAAATAAAAATTTTACTATAGCTAGAACCAACAGAAATAAAAACATCACAAACAAAATTTTGTCAAAGATCTTAAGAGAAGCATGAAGAAGTCAGGCATGGGGATGCATGCAGATAATCCCAGCACTCTGGAGGCTGAGGCAGGAGAATAGCTGTGAGTTTGAGGCCAGCCTGGGCTACACAGTGCACTCAAGGCCAGCCTGAACTACAGAACAATACTCTGTCTCAAAAGACAAAACAAAAAGAAGCCTGGGAAAATTTAAACTTTGAAATTTATATTACAAAAGAAAAGAATGACAATTAAAACATTTAAAGTTTAAGTCAAATTAAAAATATAGTGAATAAATAAAAGAGAATGGAAGATAATGAGTAAAGGACAAATAGCAGTGAACTGGGAAAGAAAGATATAATAGAGAGGAGCAACGGATCCAAGGAAGTTTCTTTAGAGAAACTAAAGAAACAGACTAAATGTCATTGACTAATCAAGAAGAACTATAACTGCTCATAGCAGAGTTTTTAAAGGCAATGCAAGCACTACGAACACATTTATGGTGATACATTAAAAACAGGAGAGTAAACGGAAATTTTCTAGGAGACTCTCAGGGCCCAGAGTTCCCCAAGGCAACTTCCAGGTTTCAGGATTTGCTGGAGAATGAGCAGAACTCTGCCCAGGGTCAGCTTCTGGCTGCCGTTTACCATAGCAAGCGGCCACCGAGCGAAATCACCAGAGGCGACAGCTGCAAGAAGCAGAGTCCAGAGAAAGCCAGGCACAAGCTTCCGAGGGCTCTTTCCCAGGCCCACAGGACACGGTCAGTGGCTCCAGGGATGCGCTGTGACAGGACGGTGAAGTATGAGGTACCAGAGAAATGCTGTCTACCAAATTGCAGAAACAGAGCACCGAGTCAAGGTGGTTTCATGCTGAGTTCTCCCATCACCTCAAATAATAGATCGCTCAAATCTATGACCGCCCAGCACGTCCATGGTCCCTCAACCTGCACATGAAGGACAAGTAAATTTGATGAAGGCAGGAACCAAGTGTCAAAAAATAGCCCAATTTCATTTTTAATAAATGTGTCAACATTCAAAATGAAATTATCAAAATGAACCCTACAGTGTGTTTTTAAATCCATAGTAAATAAGTTGAGTCTTTTTCCTCCTTGGAATTCAAATTTATTCTTAGAAACATATATACAGATATAGATATAGATATAGATATAGATATAGATATGTAGATAGAGAGAGAGAGATTAGTCCCACATCACAAATTAAGAACGAAAAACATGGTAACAACTGATGTAAAATAGTGTTTTATTTGAAATACTATATACATTTATTAAAATAAATAATTTTAGCATGTGAGGAAAAGGACTCTATTTGTCAAATAAAATCTATCAGAAATATATTAAAAGCATTATATTTAGTAAGTACAGTATTATAAATGTCCTTAAAATAAGAGGTAATATAGACATCACCACTTACAGTCACTGTCATAGTAGAAGTATTACACAAAACTATAAGGTGAAAATCAAAATAACAAAAAACAAAATAAAGATGTTCATATGAATATTGGAAATCTAGATATACAACTCAGACTTCTGGGCTATATAATTTTTCTAAGGTATATCTAAATACTTACTAATCAAAGTATTAGAATTTATGAGCAAGTATAGCTAGATTATTAGGAACAAAGGAGTATTGCAGAAAAGCCAATCATGTTTATATGCACTAGTAACCATGATTTAGAACTTACTTTTCAAAAGAACATTTTAAAACAATGAGAAACATTTTACATCTAGCAATAAAGTTATCCAAAACCTATATAAAATATAAAATTTTATTGAAAGCCATTTAAAATATCTATATAAAAAGAAAGATAACTTGCTCAAGGACAGAAAATTGTAACATAAAAAAATTTTAATTCTTCAAAAATTGATTCACTAGAATAACAGTCAGAATCCCAAAAGTGCCTGTTATGGTTTGTATATAGATGGCCCCCCCCCAAGCCTCATGTAGTCAAGGAAGTGGCTGAATCCTGCATTTGTGGTTGACTCGTTGTCTAGCGCTGGGATTGGCGGTGTGAGTCCTGCACCCGCGCAGGGATGGAGCCGACATACAATGCAAGGTCGGAATGGGGGCGTGGTTTTCCTCTAGGCGCGGTTTGCTCTTGCCTCTTGAAGCCGCCTTGAAGAGCTGCCCCTTAGCCACGCCACCTTGCCTTGGAACCAGCTGAGTATAAACTAAAACCCCCAGAACTGTAAGCTAAATAAACCTTTCCTTGCTTCACTTTGGGTGTCAGGTGTTTGTCTCAGCAGCGAGAGAAAAGTAACCAAGACAGTGCCTTTCAGGAAACTTGAGAAAATCACAAAGAACAAAGAACCGAGAATCACTAAAATATTTCTGAAAAATTAAAAATTTTTTCCCTGTCATAATTTAGAAAAGATGCTTAAACATTAACAAGTAAAGAATATGCTAATCACCTTCACGAGTAGATAGTTTAGACTTTGGTAACAAAAACATAAATAATCTCACACAAAAACATAAATAATCTCACAATGTCAAGATATCATTGACTGATTGAATCAATAAGAACTTTCACAGAGAGCTGTTAGGAGTGTAAGCTGGTGAAAGCATTTGCCAGAAACATAGAATCTCTTATAAAGGCGAACTTTATAAGTCAGAAATTCTGCTCTGAGGAACAATCTAAAGAAATTAGGTTTTCTGGTTTACATGTATGTGGTATAAATGTATAGCTTTTATTTTAAAAAGAAAAAATAAAATAACAATAAAACAAAGTTTCAAACAGGCCAGTAGCACAGTAACAATAATTAATACATATTGTTGTCTACATAATAGTTATTCAGAGTACATGACACAGGCATGAAACACTGCCTAAACAATATTAGCACAGATCTTTCTTTTCAATGAACTAAGAAAAACTAGCTGTATTACTATCATGTGTGTATATACATATATTTTTTTCCTTTCCCTTTCCTTTCCTCTTTTCCCCATCACAGTTTCCCTTTTTTGTAAGAGAAGAAGAAGAAAAAAAAATAGAAATAAAATGAAACAGAGTTTCAGATCAGGGTAATAGAAGAGTAACAATAATTAATACATCACACATTTTTACTTTCATAGTAGCTACTCAGAGTACAAGATATACACATGAATTAATGTTCAGACAATATTAGCACAAACCTTTCTTTTCAATGAAATAAAGAGAAACTGTATAACTATCTTAACTATCTTGTGTGTCTGTGTGTGTGTGTGTGTGTATTTCCTTTTCTATTCCTTCCTTACCCCTTTCCCCCATCAGTTTCTCTTTTAAACAATTCCTTCCTAATTCACAATATCTATTGTACATTTTGGATCTCATTTATTCATTCAGCTTCTCGCATTAGTGATACAGGGCTTGGTTTACACATCTGGGTCTGATTGCTGGTGGGGCTGTGGGGAAAAAAGAACCCTTCTCCACTATTGGTGGGAGTTTAGACTGTTGCAACCACTGTGGAAATCAGTGTGGAGATTCCTTTAACAGCTAGGATTAGAGGACCCATTCAACGCAGCTATTCCCCTTCTGGGTATCTTCCCAAAAGAATTAAAAATATCATACCACAGCTATATATGTGCATCTATATTTATAGCAGCACAATTTGTAATAGCTAAATCTTGGAAACAACCCAAATGTCCATCAACCACAGAATGGATAAGAAAGATGTGTTTTTTATACATAAAGGAGTACTACTCAGCAATAAGGAAGGATAAACTCAAGACTTTTAGAAGTAAATGGATGCAACTTGAGACCACACTCATAAATATATAGATCAGTGTAGTTTTCAAAGTATAGCCGGGCATGGTGGCACAGGCCTGTAATCCCAGAACTTGGGTGGCACGAGGCAGGAGGATTGCCACAAGTTTGAGGCCAGCCTGAACAACAAATTGAGAACCTGTCTCGAAAACATATACATTTGTTTATATTTATACTATTTGTATATAGTTAACAAATTTTCCTATGTGTGGACAAATACACACATGAAGCAGTATGGTCGATGAGAGGCAGAGGTGTGGAATAATCCCAATATGTATATTGAAAACGACAGACATCGGAATGTCCCTGAGAAGGAGCCCCCTGGCCTGTGCACCAAAGCCTTGGGCAGGTGGAAAGATGTCCACACAAGGGAGGGTGCCAGTTCAGTGAGCTGTGTCAAAAGCTGAGTAAAGTTGGAAGAGTGTCCACGTGAAAGATCAGTTGACTTGAGAAGCTGGGACATGAGGGGCACAGAGGTGTGGATGCAGAACTGCTTTGTGCACCTCAGAACCTGAGCACACAAAGAGGGGCTCGTCCACACTTCCCAGCTCAGTTCACTGAGGTGACCTGGGAACAGTGACCCTCCAAAAACTGGGACCACACCTAGAGCCCAGCTTCTCACTTCCGATAATCACTTTTCACTAGAAGATACCATGTCTCCTTGGTCACATTGCTAGTAACTGGGCAGGGTTAGGGTATAAATTCCATAGGATCTTGGAATATCTTGGACCAAAAATCAAGAAACAAAGGATCAAAAGATGGTAGAAATGTGTCAAAAAGACAAAACAGCTGGCATGACACCTCTCCTACTGGAAAAAAAATCTAGATTAATTTAAGCATCAAATCAGCAACAGTATTGGATTATAATGCCAGGAATAAAGTAAAACTCCGTGCCTCCATTTAGACATAATTCATTAATATAAAGTTTCTTGAGCAACATGCTGTATAAGTAGATTCAAAACCTTCTGCATAGAATGCTTCTTATGAAGGAAAACCTAGCACATGCACAGTGGAGGAGGCTGGGGGCTCCCACCTCAATCCTGTGATCCAATCAAACATCACCAGCTCCATTGCAAAGTGATGTCGCTCTTTATCTGATAGAAACCAGCCAGATCACAGCTATCATTTCGTGGCATCTCTGTCAAAGATCCATAATTTAAACCTCATCATGAAGAAAAATAAAAAAAAAAACTTCTGCACAATCTGACCTGGATTCTTTTGTACCAACTCTGTCTAACTTTTTAATTGGTGTATATTTGCAATACGTAATAGCGATGTTTGTTTTGGTACATGCATACGACTTGATCATTTTTGATCTCTTTCCCTACTTCCTTCTGTCCCCTTTGCCATTTCTGAAAGACAACGTTTATGTCTCACTTACTCTTTTATTTATTTGTATTTTAGGTTTCTCGTATAAGAAAAACTGTGTGATGGTTAACTTTCTGTGCCTGACTTATTTTCCTTAACATTGTGGCCTCAAGTTTCATCCATTTTCCTGAAAATGACAGGACCTGGTTGTTTGTTAAGCTCCATCATGAACATCAAGGGAAGGCTGTAGAACAGTTCCAGGCTAATGGGGTACAGCCAGTAAGTGCAATGCATGATGCTGACCACCCCCTTTTTACTACAAGGGCATTATTAGGACAATCCATAAAAACTAAATGGAAATCACAGATTACATGTTTGTAATACATCAGAAATAACTTCATCATTTTCATGGCTCCACTGTAGTGCATTGGAAAGATTCAACAGACGATATACCACGTCAGGGCTGTTTTCCATAGCTCACCAGGCATGAAAATGTTTCGTTTGTAGGAAACACACTGAACAATTCTGGGTAATCTAGCATCAGGGTGGCAGCTTATTCTCACACTGTTCAGAAGAAGCTGTTTGTACTGTGCCTGCATTTTTTTTTTGCAAAGTTGTAAGTCTACGAAATTAAGAAAAAAGGAATAAAAGAAAAGAAAAAAAGAAACAAAAAAGAGATAGACAATGACAAGTATAATGCACATGGGTACTGATTTCCTCAGAGATAAAAGTGGGAGGACAGGACAAGAAAGAGGCTTAAGACAGAATTCTAGGTCTGTAACGTGCCTACCTTTCCTTAGGTGAGTAGCTAAAATACAGATGTCCGTTTTATTATGTGTCAAAACTTATGCTTAAGTTACATTTATGATTCTGCTGGTATAAGCACTCACTATTTGAAGATCATGCATTGGGAACACAACAGAGCTACCTTTGAGACTTTGCTCTGCCACGTGTTACCCACATGAGCTTGGGCAAGATGCTTACTTCTTCGGAACTTCAGTTTCCTCCTAAGGGAGATGAACATGAGGACAGCTGTCACCCAAGAGCTGTGCGGACTCAAAGGACAATGCACTTTGTTGGTGCCTTTTGTCCATAGCCCACCAGGATATGGGAGACGAACAGGCTGGGTTCATTGTTCCTTGCAATGTGAGCACACACAGGAGGAACCACGGGGTGCCTCAGGAAGGCAGTGCTCTCATGATGCTGCTACAGGGTCTGCAGAGTGGTTGTCTGGTTTGCAGGAGCAACTAGGAAAGCAGAGTTCTACTCCAGACTGGCTGGTGTCAGAAAGCTAGGGGTGGTGCTGTAACTGGGAACTCAATAGATCCCATCTGCAGGGAAGTCAGACTACTGGGGATATACAGCATAGCTGGCAAAGACACAGGCTCTCAATTAGTGATAAGCATGTTTGCTACTTTATGCAGCAGAATGACCTTGATTCTATCTCATTTTATCTTTGTCCTCAGACTGGCCTTGTTGAGTGTTGAGTGATAGCATCTGTATCCAAGGGTAGAACCTAAGGGTGTTCTGTAAAATTCAGGCTGGTTTGTAGTAATATTTCAGTACTTAATGTCAGATCAGTTCTGCAAATCAGGGGTTCTTTTGTTTGTTTTTAACAGAAATACTTGGCACAGTGATTAGTACTTTCAGCCTGCATGATTAAGAACTGTTGCTGATGTGGTGGTGCACACATGTGTTCCCAGCACTTGGAAGCTGAGGCAGGAGGATCATAGGGATTTGAAGCCATTCCAGGCTACATAGTGAGTTCAAGATCAGCCTGCAATACATAGTGAGAGTGTGTCTCAGAAAACAAAACAGACAAACCTAAAATACAAACCAGAAAGAAAGAAAGAAAGAAAGAAAGAAAGAAAGAAAGAAAGAAAAAAGAAAGAGAAAGAAAGAAAGAAAGAAAGAAAGAAAGAAAGAAAGAAAGAAAGAAAGAAAGAAAGAGAGAGAAAGAAAGAAGGAGAAATTGTTGATCTGGGCACCTCAACAAACATCAGTAGTTGTTCCCCATGACAGCACCTGAACTGGGTCTTTACCTCTTTGACTGTGTGGCTGACCACACACACACAAACAGAAAGCAATACATGCTGAAGAGATTGGTCAGATTTAATTAACTCATATACATTAGCATTTGGATGAACTGTGTGATAGCAAACCAGCTAAGGAATATCCATTGTAAACAGTAGCCCTGAAAAATCAAAGAATGTCAAAAACAGTATTTAGGTTTCCTTTAAGTATCGACTAATTATTTTTAAAATAAAATTCTGTTTAGTAAATAAATGTGGGGGAATATCTGTAAGAATTGACTTATTCACTGATTCCAATCCATCTAACGTCATTCTTTGCATCATCTTGCAGCAATTTTATTGATTTTTCACAGTTCTTTGCTATTTTTAAGAAATCTTTATTTTCATGATCGCTAACTTCAATCATGTCTTCTAGATATGATATTCTATTCTCAGATATTGTGAAAAAGAGAATGTTCAAACAGGAAGGGGAACTAGGAAGGAAGGGAAAAGAAAGAAAATAAGAAAAGGAATTATGGAAATAAGGAGGAGAATTGGTAAATAAGGAGGAGAAAAAGGTTGAAGGGAGGGGAGGGGAGTGGGAAAAAAGAGAAGAAGCAAGATGTATCATGTACAGGTACAAATTCCCTATGATGAATGATACATATATCCAATTAACTTAATTAAAAAAAGAGAATTGACTTAACAATGGTATACATGTGAAGACTTTTGTAAGGATTTAAGTTAATTTTCCTATGTAAGTTTATTGCACTAATCCAAGTATTTTAAACATACACAAATAATGTATTTATGGTTTTGAAGTAATTAGCCAACTTGATACATGCATTTATATTATATCATATTTTGCAAAAATTATACCAGCTGAAGGGTTTGGAAGCAGATGGGAACTTGGGTGCCTGGCCTGAGCGTGTAGAATGACAGCACTGTCAGCAGGCAGCCTGGGGTGTTAAGCTTTTGCCTCTTCAGCTCAGAAGGACAGTAGATGTAGCTGAAAAAATGTGTGTTTATTGATGTTCACTTAATTTAATGCTTAAAGATCTAAAGTAAAGGATTTGCTAATATGTCAGCATCAAAATAAGATTATTGTGTGACAAATGATGTTAATTTGTCTATTGGATTTTAAAGGGGAAAGTGAAGATGTATGACCAGTAGGCTTAAGTGTTTTGTGAGATGCTGTTATTACTCAGTAATGTCCATGCAAGGCAGTGCTCATTATGTGCGAGGAGCTAGTACGTTCCTTCACAAATTCATTTATTCACATGACCATCTATGAAGTAAGGATCTCCAACATCCCCATTTATAGGTGGGGAGCTGAGGCACTTGGCACCTCACAGCTACTGAGTCTTAGGTCTATTTTTGAACCTGTTTCACCTGGCTTGAGGCTATGCTTTCAGCCACTAACCTCTGTCACCAATCCCGGGAGTTGCAGGTCCTGGAGCAAACTCCAGATCCTATCTTTCCCACTACATCGGGGAGAAGAAGAAATGGAGCCAAGAACCAATACCACATCATATCTAGCATATTCTTTTAGATTTAAAAATAAACTCCTGAATCTAGAATTATGTCCTTTTTCTGATGATGATGCTTGTATATACTCTTTCTTCATTGTTTTTATTAACCATCTCAAAGAATACACACTTCAGCTTATTCTACTTTTAAAAACATTTTTTGCTTTTCACTACTGAGGGTTTTTTTTCCTTATTCATTCTTCCTTCTATTTATTTCACGGCTCCTTTTTCTACTTCTCTCAATGTAAAGATACTGCTTTACATAATTCACTTTCAATGTATCCTAAACTCCATTTCATGCATTCGAGTCTATTGTAATTTAGTAATTGTGAACTTACAATCTCTACCTCACATCCTTTGTTTTACAAACACTCCCTTGAAACTGTTCCCATCAGCCACCATGTGAAACAACTGGGAATTTTTCAGTTTTTGTCTTAGTTTATTAATAGTTGGCTCCTGCATTTTTCAATGAAATGTTACGTTGCTCTGGCCACTTGAGTTCCCACCTAGATACTTGTTTCAGCCTCATTTGCTAATTTTCATCTCCTGCTTCCTAACAGAAAATTTCCTATAGCAACATTCATTTTAGCATCCCCTGAAGGATGTGGTAAAAGTATAATCATGTAATAACTGACAATCACTGTGTAGTAATTATTGATAATCATGATTTTCCTGTTTCATTCGTTACTGTTTTAAACAGTTAAGAGTAAGTTTTAAAGAGTAAGTTCGCATTTAAAATTTTATTTAGAGCATTCATAGCAAAAATTTATCACTTGCGGTTTATACTTTTGTGTTGTTTAAAAATTTAAAAACAGATACAAATTTTAAGCTGTCACCTACAAAGACCATCAGTGTAGCTTATATCTGGTTTCCATCCCTAGAACTCTGCTGTCACACACCTATCTCCCACAGCAGTGAGGAGGCCGTGCTGCCCTGCCTTCCTCAAGTGTGACATCGCTGGGATGCCACAGGTCCTTGCCTCTGGTTGAATATTGTTTACTTACACATTTTCAACACAAATGACCACGTCTTTGACTTGTTCTAGGACCCAGGTATTCATCTGTCTATTTGGAGGCCTTATGGAAGGGAACAGAATTTAACTCCCAGGACTAAGACCTGAGGGCAAAAGACAGGAAACGTTGCATGCTAAAACCTAGAAAGACAGAGAGATGCCCCACTTTTCAAATTTCTGCATGGATTTCCAGTAGAATACTAAGAGTTTAGTAAAAAGTAGATTATATCTGGCCAGACAATGGCCTTCCAGGACGGTGTTTCATGCAAAATGCTAGATGCATCCCACAAACTGAATGATTTCAATAAAACATTTCTGCTAAGTGCTTTAGCACTTAGAAAATGCAAAGCCATTTTTAAAAAGTTACCAAACCACCCCAAATGAGAATTGCCAAAACACGGATAAAAGCAATACAGTATTTCTATGTTTCTGATAAATTGCAGATAGAAGTGGAGGACTTCATTTATTTTGGCTGGGCCCAGTGCTAACCTTTTAGCATGTCAATGGGAGCAGGAGGAGGTGACCCGGAGGAGAAAGTGGAACAAATACAGGAGCTACAAGGTCAAACACTGCAGGGCAGAGAGCAACGGTGCAGCTGCCATGTTCTAGGGTTATCACTTAGACA
>RJWT010040974.1:0-12406 GCA_004365215.1 Cuniculus paca
GCTTGGATGATAGCCATAACCAGAGGTCAGAATGTTTCAATTTCTCCGAGGGAAAATGAGATCTTTTCTGTGTATAATTCTAAAGAGGTAAATTATACAAATCTTTTAGTTACAGTTTGGAAAAATAATCAGTAATGCCTCCTATGACCTCTTCCTACCAATTCTTGCCTATAAAAATGTTTTCATCAGTGTTAGATTTCTTTCAAAGCCTGTGATGAGAATATTTGCTTATAAGTCACAGATATAAACAACCTGGCCATCCAATCAGTGAGATGTCTTCCCCTTGACTTTTCCCCTAGTTACCACCGAACACCCTGTTAGCATGATGAGAATGTTTTTTTGAAAAAAAAAATAGAAAAGCAAACCCTGATTTTAGAGCTAGGGACCTGACTCAGTGATAGAGCACTTGCCTAAGGATCCCCAGTACCACAATAATCAAACAGTGCTTTTAGAAAACCTGAGTTCAGGAGGATGAGGTGGGCATCAAAGGCATCAGGGTAGAAGCTGTGGTGGAATGTTGCAGATTCCAGAGTGCCTTTGTGGGAGCATTGAGGGGCCCCGGTTTAAATCTCCGCCTTGTTCCTTATAGCTGTGTGGTCTTAGGCAGGTGACTGAACTTCTTTAGACCTGTCCTTCCTTAAAATGGATTGGGATGATTAAACACATTGTGGACTGTGATATGTCTCTAATCAGAATGAGAAATTAATCATTTTTATCCCTTTTCCTTCCTTTGCCCACAAATATCTTACCTCACCCCACTAGAACTTTTTGTTTCATTTTGTTAACCTGCAAAAAATATCATCGATGCCAAGCATGGCGAATTATCCCTGCTATCTCAGCACTCAGGAGGCTGAGACAGGAGGATTGATGCAGGTTCAAGGCCAGCTAGGCTGCATAGTGAGTTCAAGGCCTATCTGAACTACAAATAGAGACCTTGTCTCAAAGAAAAAAATCATAGATAGATGAATCAGTTGATCAATCTGGGATAATTAAAGTGATTGTCAATTTTCAGTTACTTTTGGGGGTGAAAGTTTTGCAAAAAAGAACGAATAATTTTATTTCTCTCTAAAGTACGTATAATAATGGGGGCCTGGGGAGGTTAGCAGAATGGAAAGATCATATCCCCTGATTAAGCATTTATTAATTTATTCTGGCCAGGGTTTCCCCTAGAAAAGGGGTAAACTTTCTCTCCCCTTGGCAATTGACTTGATCAAGTCAGCATTCATGTGGATTGACCTAGGAACTTTGAACTTTTCGTGGAAAACAGTGTTTTCTACAATTCAAAACAATTTTTTAGCCCTGCTCAATTTGGGATTTGCAGGTTGTCACTTTTTGTAATTCTGATCTGAGGTGAAACGTTAGTAACATTTGAAGATAGTGTGAACTGTGTTCTATGGAGTTTTCAGAGACAACTGGGAATAACACTTGGTCAAGAGCATGTGATCTCGGAGGGCTGATTAGCTGTTGCCAGGGAGTGGGTGCGTCAGGGACTCCTTGCCAGCCTGTGGTGGGAGTGTTGCTGCTAGGTGTGTGCTCGTCTCCGGTGGCCAGTGTATCTCCAGAGAGACATTTGTGGAATAAATCAAGGTAGGACTGAAAATTAGCTACAGTCTAACAGTCGTTCAGACAAAAATTCTGCTTTTCTTTACTTTTTTTTTTTTCTTAACTTTATTGGGGTTTAGAAAACAATACCCCAAAGTGAAGACTTTAGAGATAACTTCTGACTTTCTGTCCTAATCTTCTAAACCAGGGCAGATCATAGGAGCCAGAAACCCTTTTTCCCAAAACCAAGCATAAGACCTGGAAATATTACTTGTCCTGCCCCTGCTCTTTCTGTCAAGAGTTAGCCATAAAAAAAAAAAAATTCTCTGCTGAGCGCAGTGGTGCACTCCTGTAATCCCAGCTGCTTGGGAGGCTGAGGCAGGAAGATCACAAACTCAAAGCCATTTAGGGACTTAAGCAAGACCTTGTCTCGCAGTAAAAAACAAAAAGGGCTGGGGATATATCTCCATAGTAGAGCACCCTTGGTTTCAATTCCCAGAACTTCAAAAGAAGAAGAAGGAGGAGAAGGAGAAGAGAAGGAAAAAAAAATTGTCTCACCTGCTTTGGTTGATTGTAGGTCACAGGCTTCACCATGCTAGAAAGAGCCCTGCCCCATATTTGGGAAGATGGGTCAAAAAGAATCTGGACAGGCAGACCTTGCTGGGTTTCTCCTTCAGTCGCTATTCTTTTATCAAACCTTTCTTGTCCAGTCATATTCCTATATAGCTGTCCATACTTCATCACACCAAAGCACAAAATTGAATAGTTCACCCTGAGGTCACTGAGTCTTCGATCTGAAGGTGCCTGTGTCTAATAAACGATGACCAAAAAAAAATATGGTGCTTGTTTTAGTTACTTTTCTCTCATTGAGACAAAATACCTGACGCCCAAAGTGAAGGAAGGAGAGGTTTATTTCTTACAGTTTTGGGGCTTTTCATCCATACTCAGCTAGTTCCAAGGCAGGGTGGTGTGGCGGAGGGGCAGTTGCTCATGGCGTCTGCAAGTGGCAAGAGCAAACCGCGCCAAAGAGGAAAACGCCCCCATTCCGACCTTACATTGTATGTCGGCTCCACCCCTGGGCGGGTGCAGAACTCACACCGCCAATCCCAGTGCTACACAACAAATCAATCATACATGTTAGATTCAGCCGCTTCCATGACTACATGAGGCTTGGGGGACTATCTGTATACAAACTGTAACAATGTTTTTCCCTTGAAAAACTGTCTTTTGCTACCATTATTGCTGATGGTTAGAAAAGGGATCATGAGCCGGGCATGGTGGCACATGCCTATAATCCCAGCACTCGGGAGGCTGAGACAGGAGAATCCTTGTGAGTTCGAGACCAGCCTGGGCTATAAAGTGAGCTCAAGGCCAGCCTGAATGGCATAGTGAGACCCTGTCTCAAAAAGACAAGGGTCGAGGACTTGGCTCAGTGGCCTAAGCACCTGCCTGGCAAGTGTGAGGTCATGAGTTCAATCCCCAATGCTTCAGGAAAAAAAAAGAAAAGAAAAGAAAGAAAAGAAAAGGGATCATGCCCTTCTCTGTATGAAAAGCAGGTGAAAGAAAACCAACAAGAGCTTGTTTGGCCCTTTGGGACTGACTGCCTCCTTTTGGCTAACCAATTGTTTTGGCTTGTGTCTGGATGTCCGGCAAAGCCTCCTGTTGCCATAGGTGGGGTTTTTAAGGGGTGGCTTGATCTAGTGTTTGATGCTGGGATTGATTCATGGTGCAATGCTAAGAATAAGGGTGCTGCACCTTGGGTGTGAGTGCTACCTGCCCTAAGGGTAGGTAACCTGGATAAGATATGAGGGTCTTGCTTGTTGCTTGCTGCTTGCTGCTTACTGCTTTCTGACTACTGCCTGCCTGCTCTGCGATGCCCTCTGCCATGCCACCCTGCCTTGGAGCCAGTCAACTGTGAACTGAAGCCTCTCAAAGCTGAGCTATAGTAAACCTTTCCTCTTTTCACTTTGGGTGTCAAGTATTTTGTCTCAGCAAGGAGAAAAGTAAGACACCAGTGTAAGTAGTTTTAAAACTACAGCTTCAGAAAAAGCAGGAGGATGGGGAGAGAGATGAAAGCTGGTAGAAAGATCAGCCCCGCCCAGAGATAATACTAGGGGTGGTCACCTAGAATGTTTGGTGCTTTCAGATACAGTCAAACCTCCATATCTGTGGGTTCTACATGCATGGATTCATCCATCCACAGATAGAAAGTCTTTGGGGGAAAAGAAACACATTTACGCTGACTGTGGTGGTACATGTGTATAATCTCAGCTAGTCTGGAGGCTAAAGCAGTAGGATCATAAGGCCAGCAATTTAGCAAGGCCTGGGTAATTTAGCAAGACCCTGACTCAAAAAATCATAATAATACAATCAGGGCTGAGGATGTAGTTCAGTGGTAGTACACTTGCCTAGCGTGTATGAAGCCCTGGGTTTGATCCCCAGTACCAAAAAAGAAAAAAAATGCATTTGTACTTAATTTATTTAGGCTTTCTTCTTGTCATTCTCTTAACAATATAGTGTAAAAACTATTTACCTTGTGTTAGGTATCATATGTAATCTAGAGATGATTTAAAGTATATGGGAGGCCAGGGCATGGTGGCACACAGATACCAAACTCTGCAGATGCTCAAGTCCTTTGTATAAAATGGTAGCATTTGTATATAACCTACACACATCCTCCCATATACTACTTTTTTTTTTTTTTGCAGCACCGGGGATTGAACTCATGACCTCACGCTTGCCAGGCAGGCACTTAGGCCACTGAGCTAGATCCCTGGCCATTGTCTTTTTGAGACAGGGTCTCACTATGCCATTCAGGCTGGCCTTGAGCTCACTTTGTAGCCCAGGCTGGTCTCGAACTCACAACGATCCTCCTGTCTCAGCCTCCCGAGTGCTGGGATTACAGGCATGCATGAGCCACCACGCCTGGCTCCTTTTTTTTTTTTTTTAAAGACAGGGTCTTGCTATATGGTTCAGGCTGATTTTGAATTTACTGTGTAACCCAAGCTGGTCTCAAACTCCTGGCAGTCCTCCTTCCTCAGCCTCCCAGGTGGGATTACAGGCCTGTGCTGCTATCCGTGGCTGCGGCAAGTAATTTACCCATCCTTTTGTGTTCAGTTGCCACATCTGTAAAATAGAGGTAATGGTAGTATCTACCTCAGAGAAATATTCCGAGAATGAAATGAGTTCAGTGTAGTGCCCCAAGGAAGTGATTAGGACCTAGAAAATATTCAGTCTGTTTAAGCTGAGTGACAGTCCATGGGCAAGACTCCAAGACACCATTGATTAGCCAGGAAGGAACCAGGACAGTGAACCCGGAAGAGAAGAAAATGATCAATGTTTACCTTGTGTGTGGCCAGTTGAGGTTCAGGAACCTGTGCCCTATAACTGGCAAAACTGATTCAGAGTCTGTGTCCTAAGGGTCCCTCAGCTATATAAAAATAATACAGAGGCTTGAGCTGCATTCTCCACTAATCCAAAGACAAGGTAAATATAGAGGACCTCAGAAAAGGACAGTGGGATTCTGAGTGATCTGAAGGAAAACACTGGTGATAACACACACAAAAAAGGGCTATATCTGGACCTTAGTCTCTTCCACTGTAGAGCAAGCACAGAAGAATTTAAAGAAAGGAAAAGGTACCAAAATATGCCCAGGCACAAAGCTGCAACTGCAGTAATGCAATAGCACTTTCTATAGTGTCCGTCCCCATGAGTCCATCACTATTTTATGCTCATCAGTATACCCTTTAGCCATGAAAAAGAATAAGGTAAAAAGATATGTTAGTGACATAGACGGATCTTAAGACATATGATAAATGAGAAATTGCAAAAAAATGTATATGGTACAATTTCGTATATAGAGAATATACGTATGTGTGTGTCTGTATATAAACTTATATGTAGTTAGTGCAAAGAAAAAAATGTGCATGCCAAACTCTTAACAGTGGTTACTGCTGAAAAGGAAGTTGAGAGATAAACAATGGCTTTTATGTTTTACCCTGTATTAAGGTTGGTGGATTAGCAAATACTGTAAAATACTGGGTGCTTAGTTTAAATTTCAGACAACTGATACTTCAGGTGTGTAATAGTACCATGAAAATACCTATACTAAAAATCATTGTCTGAAATTCAGGTTTAACTGGATATTGTATATGACCTCTGGCAAGCCTACCTCTTTTGTATTTTTTTTTTTTGAGACAGAGTCTCATTATGTAGTTCAGGTTGGGCTTGAACTCCGTATGTACCCCCAGCTAGCCTCAAACTTGAGGCGATCCTCCCGCCTTAGCCTCCTGATTTCTGGGATTATAGGCATGTACCATCATACCCAGCCTCCTTTTGTATTACTTAACTCTTTAAAGGATATTTTCATGTACTAATCATATAGTTTTAAAAAAAGAATAAGATAATTTTCTTCCAAGACTACATAAAAGTGTTATTTTTAGTTAAGAACGTTGATTGGCTTAGAAAAAAAAATTATAAAGCAGCAATATACTAAGATCCTGGTTTTATGAACAGCAGCATTACACTAAAATCCCAGTTTTATTTTAAAAAAGTATAAGTATGCATACACTAGAAGAGGGAAGGCTATAAATAAGAATATGAACAATAAATCTCTGATGATGGGATTAAGGAAGATTTAAATTTCTTTGTGCATTACAAAAATTCTTCAAAATTTTATAATGAACATGAAGTACTTTAGGGAAAGGAAAATGGCATGTGTAAAAAATTCCATTTTCCTGTCCTTCCATGAGGATTTTGATGTGCCCAACTTGTAGTAAAGCATAGTTTCCCACAGAAGAGAGTGGTGGGCGATGGTAAAATTGTAATCTCCTGTCCTCACAGGATACCTCCAAAAGCAGCCCTATTTTGGAGCAGTGGTGGGGAGAGTGGCCAACCGAATTGCCAAAGGGACATTCACGGTGGATGGGAAGAAGTATCAGCTGCCCATTAACAGGGAGCCCAACAGCCTGCATGGAGGACTCAGAGGGTTTGATAAGGTAAGTTAGGGGGTCTCGGACAGAGTCCCCTCTTGGCACAGTTCACAAAGTCCCCTCAAGTGAGCCTTCTGTTTGTACAACCCCAGGCCTGGAACACAAGCTCGCTAAGGTAAGCCAGGACGTGTGGAGCGGACCCAGTGCCCACATCCAGGGCCTCGTCCTTCTCTAGTCCCCCCACTGTCACCGGCAGGGGAGCTCTGAGCAGAAAAGATGAGAGCCCCTGACTGGGAGAAGATGGGAAAATGACTCTCACAACTGGAGATTCAGAGTCAGACTAACAAAACATGGATTAGTAATAAGACCTAGCACTTACTGGTGCTCAAGCATCTGCATATATTACCTCTAACATTTACTGCAGCTCTCTATTATAAGCAAATGAGAAGGCTGAGGTTCTGAAAGGTCACGCATCTCCTACGTGGGACAGCCAGGTGGGCCTGGTCCCAAGTCCTCATTCCTATATTAAATTGCTATGAATGTGTCTTGTAACCCCAGCCATGCAGTGTGGCACAGCACCCGCACCCTGCCTTCTGCCCAGGTGTTTTGTGCCTCAAGATTACTTCTGGTTCTCTTCACTTTCCCCTTCTAAATAAAAACTCCAATTCCTCAAGTGAATCCCTGGAAAACAGATCAAGAAAGCAAATGGGTCCACCAGCTTCTCTCTGATGTAGAAATGCTGGCCTCCTGTTCCCCAGACCCATGGGAGTCTGCAGGTTAACCTTGGGGACTCTCCTGCTGGTCTCATTTCAGGCTGTGAGAGAGAATACTTCAGAGATACAGTTCCTTTAAAGTCCCCCCACCCCACCAGGTTATTTGCTGGAGTAGAGCCAGAGAAGACAGGAAGAGATGCAGCAGCTAATGACCACAATTTCTTCTTTTCTGCCTCTGGCCACTATCTCTCCTGTGGAAGGAAGTTGGTTGCTCTTCGTTTTCCATCTCCCACTAGCTTCCTGTCTGTGGCCTAGAACTAGACTGCCCTAATGGTTCTCTTTTCCTCAGTGACAAACTGTTCACCCAGGGAGAGCAGGCTAAGGGCAGCATGTGCACTGCCAGTGTTAGAGTAGAGTCTCTAAAACATGCCAGGTCCATGGCAGCGCCCAGCCAGGGGAAGCTGGGCCCAGCTTTGGTTGGGATGAAGATCTTCAGAGTTATCTCAGAACAGCACCTTGTTCTAGCTGGTTCCTGTTCCCTCTGTGGTTTTTTCTGTGGTATTGCTTCTTAAGTATTCTCTGTATGAACACAAAAAGATAGTCTTTGTTTTCAGGTGCTGCAACTAAAATACAAACTGAGTAATTTATAAAGATATGTATCTTATAATTCTGAAAGCTAGAAAGTCCAAGAGCAGGGTGCGGCCTCTGGTAGGGCCATCTTGCTGCATCATAACATGGGGGAGGGTGTCAGTCACATGATGAGGTAGAGTAAGTGTGCCAATTTGCATCTTTCTTACAGAGGCACTCACTATTGCCGTCTTAGGAGGGGTAACCCTCATGACCTCATCTCATCCTAATCACCTGCCAAAGGCACCACCTCCAAATGCCATTAACATGAATTTAGGGGTTAAGTTTCTAACACAAACTTTTGGTGGACATATTCAAGACATAGCAATATCCTCCGATACAGCGAGCCCCCTCTGTGAACCAGGGAGCCTGATGGGCTGGAATCCCTGAGGCCCACAGTATGGACAGGAAGGTGGACCCTTCCACAAATGACGGTCATAGGTGAGCCACCACAGATGTGAGCTGTGTGCTGTGGGAACTGGGTGTGAGCCAATGGACAGCGGTGGTGGAGGTGCAGTTGAACTGCCTTGGGGAACGGATAGTGTTGCATTCAGTCTGTGGATACTAGAGCGAATAGCCATGCGGCAGCCGGATGGGTCAGGGAAAGAACGAGTTTTTATGAAACCACTGAAAGATTCTGAACAGTAGGTTTTGATATAGTGACATGAGCAGCATCAGATGAATGTTTTTCTTTATGTTTTATTGAATCCCAACAACTGCTAAATGCATAGTTTGGAGGTATGTGTTTTTCTATTTATATCAATGCATTTTTAGGTTTTTTTTGGGGGGGGGAATGTTTTTGTTTTTTGAGATAGGGTCTTGCCCTCTAATTTAGGCCGGCCTTGAACTCACTTTGTAGCCCAGGCTGGCCTCAAATTTGCAGTGATCCTCCTGCCTCAGCCTCCCTAGTGTTGGGATTACAGGCATGTGCTGCCACACCCAGCTAACACATTTTTTTTTTAAAGATGAAAGTTGAATAACCTGAGAGGCTTCAAAATAGTACTTGAAAGCCTAGAGATGCAAAATTTCAGGATATTTGGAAACAACAAAGTCAGGAAAATCTTTCCGTTAATAAGATTTACACTTAACTGCTAATTTGGTTTATACAAAAATCTCTCCATTTAGTCCTTTCTCTAAAAGAGGACATTTAGGGCTGGGAATGTAGCTCAGTGTTAAGGCCCGGAGTTGAACCCCCAATACTAAAAAAATAAAATAAAATAAAACAGTGGAGAGGGAGAAGAAGGGGAGAATATCTAGGTAGCAAGGTGATATTTTATTTTGAATATTTAATCCCTAAGGTTTTCCATTGGGGAATTCTTTTTTGCTTTTTTTTAATTACATATGTAACAGACTTCCTATTTTAAGTATCTTGACAATTCAACATTTCTGGGAGATAACTCAGATGTAAAATTCATTTTTTCACTAAGCCCAGTGAGTTCTTTCAAATGCCAGCTGCTTTCCTGGATGGAGGCGGAGACCAGCCTGTGTGCTGTGCTCTCTTTCCTGGCAAGCACCACGTCCCTGAGAAGCAGGCCCGCCCCCCGCAGTGGCAGGCAGAGCCAGGGCTCCTCCTTGGCCGTTCCTCTGGCTCAAGAGGTTATCTGTTAACTCTCTTTGGAATGACAGTTTGACCTCAACTGTACTGTTGGAAATAGAGATTTGAAGAAAACATTCGCCGGCCGAAACTAAGATATGGAATAGTGTGCAGTATGTAGTCAGACGGGTTTGAATCCTGGCCGTGCAGCACTTGTTTCCGCAGCACATATAGTACTGAATCCTGGCTGTGGCACTAATTACATGTAAAATTTTTAACAAGATTTTTTTCCCCTTAAATGAAGTTTGAAAAGGTTCCATGGTACTTCTCTAGGATGGGGAGGTAGCAGTGTGCAAGATAATGCTACTGAACTCAATTTGCTCATCTGTGAAATGGCGATAATAATGTTAGTTGGAGCCATATGAAACTGTCAGTATTTAAGTTTTGACCTACAAAGATGATCGTTTCATTTGGCTCAGCCTAGTCCTTTCTTGCAAGTTGATGCATGTACACCAACAGGTCAATGACTAGTGGGCACTGCACAAATTGAAGGTCTTTTATCTGCCATAGGCTCTTCACTAGCAACCCTAGAACTCCCCCAAGGGACTGGGACTCTCTGGCCAACATAGTAAGGGAACAGAGATAGGTAGGCTCCAAGGCAAATCCACTATCCCTTGGGAACCATGGCCTGGGGCAAACATTTTGTCCTTTCTGAGCCTCCATTCTCTGTCCCAGTGAGGATAAGGACCCTACTTTAAGTCTACTCTGAGTCAGGTGAGACTGGGCCTGTGAAGTTTCTAGCCAGATGGCCTGGCTTATCTTGGGCTCTCGATAAATGGTGATTTTTTTTTTTTTTGGTCTTTTCTAGAAGTGTGCTCTTCAGGTCCAGTGGAGAAGAGCCACTGTGTTATCTAGGATTCCTATTCCTCCTTCCAAAGGCTTTTGTAAAACACTCTGTATTTTTCTTGTCATTCTTAGAATCATATTTGGTAGAATGAGAAGATGCCTCCAACATAATTTTTTTTCCAACATAATTTTTAAACAGCTTCATTTTATAGCAAGATTGATGCTTGAAGTCATATGATGAATTAGGAGCAAACCAGGCCCCCAAATTAGGACTCCTGACTTGGAGGTTGGAACACCTCCTAATGGAAAACAAGTATCTTATTTGTTTTAAATTTTGCCCTGGAAATATAAGAACTTTGGAGTTTTTATGAGTATTTGTGTACAGTACTTCAGGAGAAAAAGGGTGATTCATAAAGGTTATTTTTTAGTACTGTTACAAGGTATTGCCATATGACATAACAGAATGGAGCTCCAAGATTAAAAGAAATGTATGTCAAAGAAAAAAATCCAAGAAGAAGAAAAAAATATTATAGATACATGTAAAATTAGAAAGCATATAGGGAATGTGAGTAGGTAAAGAGAAAAATAATTATTTTTGAAAACCACTTATCTTTATAAAGCAAAGTTTTAGGTTAGTTAAAATTCGGGCTCTTAGTCAAAAGCCTTCATGATTATATAACTATATCCCTTTCTGCAATCAGTTATCTTTAATATTGAAATGTGGCATTTAGCTTGGGGCTGGTATGACTAAGCAGCTGTGAAAACACTTTTTTTTCTAGGTCCTCTGGAAGCCTCAAGTGCTGTCAAATGGTGTCGAGTTTTCCCGTGTCAGTCCAGATGGTGAGGAAGGCTACCCAGGGGAGTTGAAGGTCTGGGTGACATACACCCTGGATGGCGGGGAGCTCGTGGTCAACTACAGAGCGCAGGCCAGTCAGGCCACGCCAGTTAATCTGACCAACCATTCTTATTTCAACTTGGCAGGCCAGGTAAGTGAACTTGCTGCTTTTCCCCTCTGTAGTTTCATGGAGTAAACAAGAGGTATACCTGCTGAGACTAACCAGCATGGACTTCCTGTGGTGGTGGGGTCACCCCCATGAAGGTGAAAAGGGCTCTGTGGAGCACCTGGCTCATAGTAGGCACTCAGTAAAAAAGAAGTCATAGAGGAAGATGGGGGAATGTATTGTCCTGCCAAAAGAAGTGTCATTCCCATATGCTTCAGACAAGTAGCTAGTGATTTCAAGAACTCTTGCTCATCCGATTGCGACATGTGCTTGCATTCGTTTCCCTTATTGTCCTTCTACTCTCCTCCAAACTACTTCCATTTAAAGTGCCTTCTAGTTGAGTATGGTGACGCATGCCTGTAATCCCAGCACTCCGGAGGCTGAGACAGGAGTATTACTGTGAATTCAAAGCCAGTGTGGGCAACAAAGTGAGTTTGAGGCCAGCCTAAACTGCATAGTGAAACCCTATTTCAGACCCCCCTCCCCAAAACAAAAATGTGCCTTCTACCCTTGGCTTTTTGGCAGTGAGACTGGCCTCACCATTTAAATATGCTGTCAACATGTGTGCGCTCCCACTAGGTCTTCCTAGGACCTCTGGTGGCCAGTCCTACCCAGGACAGAACAGTGAAAAGAGCACCCGGCTTGGGTTTAGAAGGCCTGGGCTTTTTAGATTAATAGGCATGTCCTGCATTTCATAATACCCTCTGTCTTGGCAAATAAGACCTAGCCAGAAAATAATCAGCCTTGAAAACTAGAGATGGAAAATGCCAGCCCCAATCAGCCTATCCTTGCCTTACCTGCTGTCACTATTCCCTGTGCCATGGCTACTCTTTAAGGCAGGTAAAGCAAGGATGGGCTTATTAGAGCTGTTATTTTTTGATCTTTAGTTTTCATTTTTTTTTTTTTTTGCAGCACCAGGGATTGAACTCATGACCTCACACTTGCCAGGCAGGCACTTAGGCCACTGAGCTGGTTCCCCAGCCCTTGTCTTTTTGAGACAGGGTCTCACTATGCTGTTCAGGCTGGCCTTGAGCTCACTTTGTAGCCCAGGCTGGTCTTGAACTCGCAACAATCCTCCTATCTCGGCCTCCCAAGTGCTGGGATTACAGGCATGAGCCACCATGCCCGGCCTGATCTTTAGTTTTCAAGGCTGATTATTTTCTAGCTAGATCTTATTTTCAAAGAAACGCAGTGGCTACCTATTATTTATCA
>RJWT010040975.1:0-12397 GCA_004365215.1 Cuniculus paca
CTTTTCCTCGGCCCCTGACTCTGCCTATGTGGCTTGAATAGCCTGTCACTTCCCACTAGGAAAGTCTCAGAAGCCTAATAAAGTCTTTATCTCCTGGACTGCCTATCACTCCTTCAACAAGGCTGTATGTTCTTCACCTCTGCCCTGCTGTGTTAGCACTACCTTACTCAGTAACCCCTTTCAGCGAAATCACTATCTAAGTGATACCTGGAACTCTCACAGGCTATGCAGTTTTAAGTAAGCCCCATTGAATACAAGAGACCCATCCTTTATTTGTACATAGAGGCAGACTGATAGACAAGTCCTTGAATGTAAAGCATCATCTAGGATCTGCTAAGCCTGAGGAAGTAAAGACTTGGTTTTATTATGCTCTTGTAATACAGACAAAAAAAAGAGCGTGGGCTTTGAAGAGAGGCATTTCCGTTTCTTGTGGCTTACAGCTCTGTGATCTTGAGCAAGTTAAGCTCTTTGAGCCTCAGATTTATGTGCAAAATAGGGGTAATAATAACCACCCTGCTGCTATAGTTCCAAGGCCCAAGATAATACATGAATATGAAGTATTATACTTACCATATAGGATATTGCTGGCGTATGGCAAGTAAAACAAGGCTACTGGTCCCAGCTCTCCTAGTATAGCAGATGCTTAAAGATGATAAAAGGCCTCAGGACTTGGTGATGGGCTTATGTCCAAAACCCAGTGAGTAGGTTCAGGGGGTTGAGTATTGCTGAGTAGTGCATGAGCCCGGAAGTGCAGGATGGAAATGTAGATCCCAGACGTGAGGACCTAACAGGTGCCTATGCCCCTGTTTCTTAATCTGTCACCAAATTGGTTTCTGCTTCGTTACTAATAAGACACGACATCCCTAAAACTACAGAATTGTTCTCATCATGGGTACTCAGCAAACATTAAATGCAATGTGAAATATATAAAGTATTCATATGGATTACCATTTTAAAGGATTCACATTGCATAGTATATTACAAATGTGTGGGTTACATTTCAAATCTTATTTTTGCTTCTAACAGTATAGTTTTTGGCAAGGTACTTTAAACTTCCGTTTCTTTACTAATAAGATGGGAATAACAATAGCACTTATTAGATACTTATTAAAAACATGATATTATCTATTTCTAGAGCCTAGTAGGCATTTAATAAAAGGCAGCTATTATATATGATATACATACACACATATAATGCACACAGGAATACACGGGGAAATATACATATAAAAGTTTAAGGGGAAACACTCACTAGAATTGGTTAGCCATAACAAAATTACTAGTGAGAAAAAGAGAAAATTGTCAATTCAAAAAACCAAAGGTGCATCCAAGGAAGGAGAGTCAGGGTACCTGAATGAGTTTGGGTCAATCTCTGCACCCTGCAGTCAGAGTGATATCAATGTAAAGTGAAAGGTTTTGAATATCTATTTTTAGATGATTTTAGGGTTAGAAAGAAATCTAGACAAATTGGTTTAGAATGCCAGCCACTAAGAGGTGGTCCTACTGCACAGTAATATACAGACGTAATTAGCAGCCCCCTACCAAGATCGATGCAAAGAGGACGTTGGAAAAGAAATACAAATTGCATGATAGATATTCTATTACAGCATAGAAAGTGCTTGACTCTCACACACTGTCTTTATCAGAAGGAAATAAAGCTTCCCTCACTGAAAATAAAAAAGAAAAGAAAAGAAAAAGAAATACAGTATTTCCAACTTAAAAATGCCGCCGGTTGCCTAGGCAATAGATGATTGCAAAGAGCATGGGCATAGAAATGAGACAAAAACCCGCACAAGCCCTGTTTATACTTTGTCAGCAACACCCCCTCCATCATATTTACTCTGAACATTCCAGACATCTCCTGGCGGTAATTCTTACTGGCTAACAAGGACTTTGGAACTGGGGACACTGCAGATTCCTCCTCGCTGGCACCTTCCCACCTCCCGCTGGAAAGGGGAAATCTTTTAGAAGGTTTTGTAAACAATGCAATATAGGTGAACTGAGGCACGTCACTTAACGCAGCTAGAACTGGCCCTCCAGAAAGCGTGGATGGTGATGATATGTGACAGCAGTTTTTCATGGCCGAGGTGAGGAGTTGGGGCAACTGATTGTGCAGATATTAAAGTTACCAGTGGAATGTTGTTAATACATTTGCTGGAGTATATTCTTAAAAATCAGCTGGCCCCTTGTGCCCCAGCTTTCTCCCCAGCCATCAATGGTATACAGTGGTGCTTAGAAGTGGTTCATGATCCTTACTTGAAGGCAAAATCCAGTGATCTGGAGGTCTCCTGTTTCTTGACCAATCTTCTTGGTGTCACACTAGAATTTCCCGATATTTCTAATATGGAAAGATAATATTATAAGATGTTACCAAAAATGTTCCTTATGGGAAATGTTGATGTTTATGCTCTCCAGAAATAAAGATGGAGCAACATGAATGTGTAAAAGTGTGAACACTGCAAACCACAAGAATGTTTGCTAGCTCTCTTTGAAATTAACTTTAATTTCTTTCTTTTGCTTGGAGGAGGGTATCTGTAAAATTCAATGGAAAAGTTGTACTAACCAAAATATATGTAAGGTTTAGATTTAAACAGATCTATTTTCCATCTATTTAGATTTAACCAGATCTCTTTACTATATTTATTTAGATAGTCTGATGTGTCAATATTATTCTCCCTACTCTCTTTTCATTAGGTGGAAACCCTGTGCTAGGTATCTCCCATACTTCCAACTTGGTCTTTATCTCACTGCACCCCGACAGCCTATGTGGCTGAAACTCAAGACTCATCTGAACTCCTCTGTCCCCAAGACTCTGTGCTCCACTAGTAAAGAATGAGCTGGGTTTCGTTGACCCCCAACAGACTCCCCCTTCCAAAATAACCATAAAGTGAGGGCCAGCACCCAGGGAATGGCAGTAATGTGCACTTGTAGACACATTCTTTTCTGGAGTTCGTTGTCTTTTATGTCGGGATATGTCAGTCACTTGTTGATGGGTATTTTCCTTCTTCTTGTTCCTGGTCGTGTGTAGTGTGACTTAGAGATTGGCAGGAAATGGGTCTGTAGACCAGCATAATGTTTGTATTAGCACAGCAGCATCAGAATAGCAAAATTGTGACACCCTCTCTCCCTGGAGTGTTCACATGGGATAGAATTTCAGCATTAGTCTCTGATTTTCAGGACTTCTTTGCTCAGAGGCCAGTGCGATCAAGGGAAGAAATAACAGAAAACAGGCAGCCCAAAGCCTTCTTTCTCTTCATCACCCCATTCATTGTGAGGCAGGATTTCCAGACAGTCTCACGAAGCCCAGAGGCCCCGGGAATATATCTATCTCATTTGCTTATAAAGATCATCTTGTCAACTGAAGAACACATTCATTGTCCGAATTACAAACTCTTACCAGTATCTTGTCTCTCTTTCAACTCAACCAAACCAGATCCATTAGCAAGAAATAGACTTGTATGCCTAGCCTTTGTTTTGGCTTTAGAATCTTTAATTTCTTTGGGTATGGATCCATGTTTTACAAACTAAACAGTGGAACATTTGTTCTGACAATGGCAAGGATATCTGAAACTGGGAACCGTCTCAGAAAGTTCAGGAACACATGGCCACTGTGTAGACTATCTTCGTGAGTTGCCCCACAGATCAATCTGCGGTCCAAGGCATAGCCCTGCTGGCAGGTTTTTGCAGAAAACTATCCAAGTGCCTTTAGTGAAGAGTGGATTTAGGCAAATTCTTCACAGAAAGTCATAAATAACATTTGTTTGTTAAAAAAAAAAGTGCACCCTTTTTTTCCCCTTGCAGAAATAGACATCTTGAGAAAGCAAGCACGCTTGTTTTTGAAGTATGGGTTTGCTTGGAACACCTGAGAGTGTGAGCTACAGAGGGGGTTGGATTTCAACTGTTCCTGTTTTAAACCTGGCCAGGTAGGCCTCTTCACATAGCATAGCCTGCAGCTCTGCAGCGAGCCTGCTCCCCTATTAAGATGTTAATTACAGATGCAGCTTAGTTCATTGCCGAAGGGGAAGAATTTCATTTCTCTGAACTGCCTCTGCTTTTTGGTGTGGTAGGTGTAATCATGATGAGATCATTTCTCATTTGTTTTCTTTTCCTGGAGGAATTTTTTTTTTTTTTCCGAAGGAGAAAGGAGAATGGTTAAGACAATTTCATGAGCTCATCAGAGTACAAGTCATAATAACTGTGCTCCAATTTTACAGAAATTCTTCTAAAGAATCCGAGCATTTAACATATATAATTTCACAAATCCTGAAAATATTTTTGTAAAGAACATATTTATTATCCCTCTTTTACAAATGGGGAAACAGAAGCATCGAAGGTGGTGATTTCATTGTTAGTTTTTCAATCCAAGGACTGGAGCTAGAACCTTGTAATTCACTCTTGGGGCCTTTTCTCCATCCGGGGTTACTCAGTCTCAGCACAATTGACCCTTGGATCTGGTTAATTTTTTGGTGGGGGCATCCTGTGCACTGTCAGGGGTTAGCAGTATCCTAGGCCTCTACCTGCTAGGTGCCAGTAACACACACACACACACACACACATACTGGGACAACCAAAAACTGTTTCCAACTATCACCAATGCCCCTGATGGACAAACTCCCACTACTTGAAAGCCACTGTTCTAATGTCTCCTACTTCCTTCTGCTTAAAATTAATTATCTCACCAGTTTTATGTGATAGAAGCCCAAAAATACCTCCAAGAAAGTGCTTGCCACAATTTTATCCTGACTGAGGCTGAGCTTAAATTAACAGGTCTTAACCAAAAAGTAACTTCCTCTTCCAGGATTATTCCTAGTTTGTTCATGCGAATACCAAAAATACTAAGCAGCTTAAGATCTCCCTCAAGTATAAAACCCTGAAACGATCTCTAAAGCTACTAATTCTAGACCTACTCCTGAAATCCTAGCACTTTGGGAAGCTGAAAGAGGATGATAGTAAGTTCAAGTCCCACCTGGGCAATTTAGCGAGATCCTGTCTCAAACCGAAAAATGAAAAGGAGTGGGGGTGCAACCCACTGAAAAGGCCCTGGATTCAATCCCCAGTACTGAAAAAATAAATGAATAAAGAAAGCTACAGATTCCCCAAGGAGCTTCTTTGGCTTCTCTCTCCACACATCCTAATCTTAGAACATGCTAGAACTACACCATTAAGAAAGCTATTTTATTCTCATAAACTGGTGTACAACATGTACATGTAAGAGCTCGTCTGTACACCCAGGCGTTAAACAATTCCTTTGAGGATGGCTTCTTTTCCACTTGCCCCTGCCATTTTCCCTCTCTTCCAGCAGAGAAGCTACAGCTTCTAAAACTTTGTCCTTCGGGCAGCTGGGCAGCAGCAGAGCACCTCTCCCAGTCGAGGGTGTGGATCCGGGTTTTACAACACTTTGAGGACCTCACAGGGGAAGTAGATAATGACAGTCGGGAACCAAACTCAGGTCAGGTGTCATCTAAAACCATTCCAGCAAGGGGCAAGACCCCCCAGTTTCATCAGTTGACTTGTGGCTGGGAGACACATGAGGCTTATGGGTTGCTGTGTGGATTTGTATTGGTGGATTTGGTTTGGGCTGCATAGCTTGGAGCAGGAAGGGAAGATAAATGGGAGTATAAAACTAGAAAAATCATTTACTTCTTTCAAGTGCTTTGTTGGATGCTATAGCTTGTGCATTTTGACTTTTGAAAAAGGGTATCATTTTTGGAAATACACTATAATAGAGTGGATTGGAATTGCCTGCTTCTTTATGACTTAATTCTCATTTCTCTTTCCCAAGTACCTGGATGTTGGAGGGATTTGTCTAGACAGGCAGATAGATATGATTCAGTGCCAGCATTCTAATGCTGGATGAAGTCCAGATGGTTGTTTTATCATTAATAAAACCTATCTTTTGTGCGAGTGGGTGTCAGGCCTTCATTATTATATGGTGCTTGTCAAATTTATCTAGGGACAGAACCCTGAAAAAGAGTTTCTGCCTGCCCCATGTTTTTGATCTTCTGCCAATATTCTGTACTGAAAGCTATCAAAACCAGGCAACCTGGGACAAATGCTTATAAATTCCAAGGCTTAATAGCAACAGTGCTAAATTCTAAGATGCAGAAGATCCTCAGGAAGGCATCCTGGTGGTGGTGATGGAGGGGGTGGTGTAGATAAAGAGGAAGACCAGATGCTATCTCTGACTGTGCTGTCAATCTAATTGAAGACCCCCTGAGCTAGAAAGCAAAAAAATCTGGCCTAGAATGGACCCTTCTTATTTTAAAATACCACTCTGGTCAGCTCTGTTGAAGCCATGTGTGACTTCTGGTTCTAATACCAATAGGAACTTAGATGCTTTTCTACCTTATTTAGGACCCTTAGAAAATGCTTAAGTAAATCAGTAAATATCAAAGATAAGTGGAAAATTGAACTGTTTTATACATATATCCGTATCTATATATCTATATGACCATTAGACTTGTGAGGAAAACTAATTTATTTTGCTTGAATACTGACAGCAGTCAAATTTATTCTCTACCATGATAAGCTGTGAAGTTGCAAAGATACATTCATGCTCACCTATTTATCCATTTGTGACATCTCTTACACAAAGCAAAGATTTGCTCTAGGCTTTGGTTTCGTGGTAAACAAATCTCAGCACTTGAGTGCCTCTGTCCTCCAGCCACCTGAAGTCAAAGGAGAGTAAGTGGCCGTCATTCAAATGTGGAAGAGAGGCTCCCAACATGTGCACACTTTCTGATCTCACAGCTCTGCTGCCCCTATCATGTCACCACATCGCTTCAGACTGAAATCTGAAGAGATTCACTTATTCGGATTTGCAGTGAGCATTCGACTTTTCACCAGCTCTCAGGAAAGAGTATCACTTTGGTATACGAATCATGAAAATAATGTTGGGTTCCATATGTTATTCATCAAACAGAAATAAGCCACTGTGGAAGAGACATTAAGATTGCCAAGCCCAGGAACCTTATGCACAACTCCCAGATTCATGCAGGGAATATTAATGATGTCTTGTGCCATGTCAAAGAATACACTTGGGAGGCAGCTGTTTAATGTCCCATTTCTTAAAACATTTCCCACTGAGAAATGCTGAGAATAGAATGCTGTAACTGATGTTCACAAATCTGAAGAATCTGAGAAAATTCTGAGAAAGACTGGTGGGAAATTGAATAACATGAAGATTCAGAGAGAATTCACAATACTCACATAAGCACTATGGCCATCATTGAGGTTTAGAAAATGCACTTGCCAGAAAATAAAAAGTATTGGCTGAAATACCAGGTGCAAGAAGAAAAAAAATTAAAAAAAATAAAAAGTAATAACAAACCAAAAAGAGTCTCTCATGGTGATGGTTGAATGTGGTTGCCCAGTGGTTAGAAGTCATGAGAAGTAGGGCCTCATGGGACCCTTTACAGTTGTCTTAGTGAGATAATTTGGGTCGCCCACTAGAAAGTGTATCAGAATGCAATCAGCAACTATTACTCAGAAAATACTCAACCAGACATTATTTCTAACACTTGCTCTTGAAAGTTTCATGTCTGCTATTTAGGAATATACCTGAAGAAAAAACAACAGGTGAAGGAAAGGTTTATTTTGGCTCACAGTTACAGAGGCTTCAGTCCATGGTTGACTGGCTCCTTTGCTTTTAGGCCTACATGAGGGAGAAACATCCTAATGGGAGGGGCAGGTAGAGGAAAGTTGTTCTCCTTAGAGCAGCCAAGAAGGAAAACAAAAAGGAAAGAGCCAGAGGGAGAGAGAGGAAACAGCCAAGGACAAGATATACCCTTCCAAGGCACAGCCCTCAGCGGCCCACTTCCTAACAGCCCTTCGGCTGTGAGCTCTTCCATGAGGGTTCACATCCTCATGCTCCAGTCACCACTCAAAGCCCTCAGAACATGAATCTTTGGTCGGGAGGCACTTCATATTTAAACTACAACAGGACCCAACTCAAAAAACTAAACATCCCAGATATTCAGACACAAACCTAGGTATAAGCCAAGCGTCCCAAGAAAAAATCCTGACACTTGTAGATATCCCCTGTTATCTGATGATAACTGTCTCCTTTATCCCCCTATATCCAAACATGATCAGATGGGAAAGGAGAGATGTAACTAAATGATTGGAGGGTTCTCAGGCCAAAGCTGGTTTTTGTCAGTATGCACAAAAACACAAGAGCTTTTCTTTCTCTTTCCCAGCCTGCCCCAGGGCTGACCTCGAAGCTGTTCACCCTCAGCAGCTTCCTTTAGGACTGATGTCCTTGACAATGGCCATTTCCTTTAGCGTCTGTTTGTCAGGGTCTGTCCTCTGGGTCTGCGTGTGCGCATG
Organism: Cuniculus paca; assembly: GCA_004365215.1. Classification (NCBI taxonomy): domain Eukaryota; kingdom Metazoa; phylum Chordata; class Mammalia; order Rodentia; family Cuniculidae; genus Cuniculus; species Cuniculus paca. The sequence goes on from RJWT010040975.1 coordinate 8,329, forward strand.
GGTGTCCACCAGAGTCCAGGGCTAATGTTGGGAGGTGGTGGTTGGGGTACAGGAAAGTCATGTCATCAAGCATGGAGCAGCCCTGAGGCCTTGGCAGGATCTCCTGTATAAATATAGAATGAAGTAAACATAATAAGAGGAAGCCAGGCCATTGATGATGCTATCCGTCTTAGTGAGTGACACACCAGCCATTGTGTCTCATTTCTCTTCAAAGAACAGCATGAATGGTCATGGAAATTGTACGTCACACCTCTCTCAGTTGGGAACAGCAGATAATTTCCCTGGCAATAGGAGTAAGAAGCTTTCTTGACATTTTGATAGCGGTAGAAAAAAAGAAAAGGTGGGGAGGCCCTAGAGGAAGATGGAGGGGTAGAAGTTACCCTATGGCCTGTCTCCGTACTGACCCTTCTTGGCCCACTGGACAGTGTTTCCTTCCCACTCCTCAGACACAGCCTGGGAACCAGGAACAGAAGAACCAAAATGTGGCGGCAAAGTATATGAATGGTGCTCTGTCACCTACCCCCAGATGCAGATTGCCACACTAAAGAGAGAGAAAGCCCTTTAAAGAGACCGTTGTGTTTCATCTTGCTGGGATGGTCAGTTCCTCTTGGCTTTCCTGTTTGCTCAGTAGTTGTGAACACTGGGTTCAGGGGGGTCAGGCTCCCCATCTGCGTCATTATCCTGTTTAAACAGGGAGGGGCAGGCCTTTCCTGCCTGCTGTCTCCCGTTCTCTGCCTGTCAAGCTTGAGGGACTTGGACACGCCATTTATCTTTCCACTTAGTTCATCTACCTTCTGTACGTCCATCTGAAATCTTTAACCAAATGTCTTGCTGAATTCTCTAGAAAAACAGTTTCAACCTCCCTGCGGAGAACCAGGAAATCAGAGGCCAGAAGCCACTTCAACTTAGCAGACATGGAATGAGTGTGTATTTTGTTTCAGACACTGGGCAAAATTCTGGAACTGCAAAAGGAATGAGACAGCAGCCCTGATCTGAAGGAGTTTCACAGCCTTGGTGATCCAAGCTATGCTGCAAAGAAAGGCAAACAACCAGATAGATTTTTGGAAAGATAATCCTTGTGGTTATATGGAAGATAGGTTTTTAGTGGGAAGAGGTTAAATTCAAGAGAACCAGGTGGGAAGCAATCTATGCTGGAGAGAGGGCTGCAAAAAGTGGCTGAGGAGGAGTGGCAGTAGGAGGGCATGCGGCACCTGCTGATGGGTTTCAAGTTGTGGAGAGACTCAGCCAACTTCAGGCTCCTGCTTGGGTGGCTGCACGCTGTATTAACAGAGAGAGGTAAAGCCAGGCCGAAGTTGTCTGCAAATGGTGAGTTACAGAGCACGTGACTAAAGATCTAACTAAAGAGGTCCATTTGTTAGATGCCCTTTAGTTAGGCAACTGGAGAGGGAAGTGTGGGTTTAGATATTGTCTGTGTCTGGATGCCCTTGCAGAGATGAGATTTCATGTAGAGAGCAAGAGCATAGAAAGACACAAAAGTGAGATTCCTTGGGACGTGATCACATAAGAGGTGGGGGAAAATAGTCTGTGGTAGAGAAGGGAGATGCAAAGTCAAAAGAGGGAGAGCCAGGAAGAGTTTTTAGAAAACTTGGTGTGGGGATCCATGCTAGATGGGGTTCATGACCCTAAATACCAATATCCAACCCTGAACAGAGCAACAACTTTTATAGCTTGTGTATTTGACTTCACAAAAACGCAGTCCTAATTCTGAGCTTGGAGGGTGGAGGCCTGGCTACTTATCTGAGTCCTCAGAACTTTTTGTCTGTAAGTTAGCAACTCATTAACTTCTTGATCCTTCCTTTTCTTATTGGTGAAGTTAAAGAGTTGGGCCCTAATTGTTTCAGGCTCTTTCCAGCTTTAAGGTCCTGTTCCCTTCCCCACCCCGGCTGCCCTAGCTGCGTCTCTAACTGCCAGTCTCTGGAGGCTCACCGCCAAGGGGGGATAGAATTACATAGCTCTCTTATCTCTCCTTGATTTGTTTCTGTGTTGACCTTTCCTCCCCTGGAGATAAATATCCAAGAGTCTGGGAGGTTGAGAAAGAGTAGATCTTGAATAGACAAACTGCCTCTCTGGGGTTTTTCTAAGATAGTCAGATAATCAGCTTCTGACTTTGTGGCCTCAAGGAGTCACACCTTTGCTCTAATGGAGAACATCCCTCCTTTCCTCTTTGGTGAGAGAATTAATTTTCCAGTCTGCCTACTTAGGAGTTAGCATACTCTTGAACGAGAGCATCTATGTTCCAGGTGAAGCAGATTTGTGTTTTGTCTTCTTACTGAGCTCTTGACACACCAAGTATTTCAAAAGCTGAGCTCCTTATTCACGACACTCTCGAGTAATACCATCAACTCCATCTTCATCATTACTATTATTTTGTCTCTGAAAGTCTCTTGCATGGAACCTGTGGTTTCATTATTGCTGCTTATAGGGGTGCACATAATAGCAAGCTTAGTTCTTAACTGAGAAGAGAGAGGAGGCAGAATCAGCGGGAAGCCTGGAGCCCAAGGGCCAGCCAACAAATGAAATAAGAGCTCATCAGAGCCTGCGAAGTCTCCAGCAGTGCTGAGCACTTCCATTACATTAACTCACTTAAACCTCTAGCAAACTCACAAGACAGGCACGAGAAGGCTGTGGCCTTTTGTGTAGAAGGGTGGCTTGAGGTAGAAATTTCTTCTCTGTAGGCTGCGCTACAGAGGTTAAATAACACCAAGGCGGAGGTGGCCAACCACAGTGTGAACTGGTGTCTGGCTGGTGCCACGGCTTCCTGCCATCAGCAGCCACGTCAAGGTCTTTCTGCATATGGATCTCTAGGCAGTGGCGACAGCTGCAGGGAAGTCACCGTGATGGGTCAGGAGAAGTCACCACAGTGCTCACCTTAGCGCAGACCAAAGGGCACTGCGATGCACCCACCAAGAGCAGCTTCTGAGGCTCCTGTAGACACAGCAGTATGCAGCTTTCCCGTGAGGCAGGTTACTGGGACAGGAGACAAAGAGCCTCCAGCATGACTCTCAGGGATTTCTATCTGCCTCTAATCAAGCCCAGTCTGGCGCTCTCCTCAGTGCCTGTGGCGTTCAGCAGAGTTGGAAGTGACCCAACTCCAAATGCCTCCCCTGATTTCTGCTGATTGGGTCTGCAGCCCTTTGCCTGTCCACTGTTTTCTGTTTCTTTTCTTTCCCTTCTCTGTAGCCAAGATAATTGCACAGCTATCAGCCCTCGGCACCCACACGCCTGGCCCCAACTCCTTGACTTCTGATTTCATCTAGGGGCTTCCTTACCAGCCATCCCCAGTTCTTATGAATGGGCCCAGGAGAAAGGGACAGAGACCAGAATCACCAGTGCCCTGCTGTCTCTCCAATCACAGTACAAGCTAGGTAGAAGTATTTCCCTGAGATCATTTTGGTGCAAAGAACCAGAACTTTGTCCTCTGTAACTCTATGGCCTTTCGTTTTAAATTACAGAATGCCCAAAGATGGAAGAGGAACAGGAAATTTTAGGGTTGTGACACATCCTGAAATGATTCCACCAACCAGGATAGGTTGTTGCCTTTGTGTCTTTCTGGATGTGAACTTTTTTCATTGTTAGAGGGAACACAGGGCTTCCTGGAATCTAACTACTAAGTAAAACTTTCACCTGAAACACAAACTCCTCAGTTTCCTTACAGTTCAGCTGTTAGGTACACAGTCCCAGGATCTCATCGCTCCTGAGGGTTTCAGGCCTCTTCTGGAAGACCCTCACACCGTAAGCTTCCCAGGACTGACACTTGTAGCCCTATCACTCTTCCTTACGTTAAGTAGCAGCCTGACAGAAAGGACCCTGGTGAACAGCAGTGGAATTGGACCCCTTCCCAACCGTGAGCAGGGGGCAGATCCCACACACACCCAGCCACTCCATAGCAGAGAACAGCCCACAGCACTAGTGCTGTGGTCACAGGCAGAGCACAGAGGTGACAATTAATGCATGTCCATTTTAAAGAAATGAAAAACATGAAGCTGAAAGAGCAAACCCACATTTCAAGACAAGAAAACAGGGAGCCAAATTCCAAACAAAAACAGCC
>RJWT010040976.1:0-12404 GCA_004365215.1 Cuniculus paca
TCGATGTAGATTTCCTGTTTTTGAAGTGGAATAGTCAATCAATTGCCTCCAAATTCAGCTTTGGAAAGAAGCCAGGCACTTAGGAAGTACTCAAAAATACCAGCTAGTGTTCTGTTACTTTGGAACACCTCGATGATATCAACAGTGCTGTGCCTGATTTTCAGCTCAGGACACAGGAAACCATCTAATTTATAACGAGAATAAGTACAGGCCAGAGGTAGAGTTTATCCTGCAGATTGTACACGGTATAACATTAAACATTCAGAATACCTTGTAAAGTCAAAAGAAAAAGTGTGTAGAGCAAGGTGATGCCAAGCACACGCACTGCATATTTTGCTACCTTTCTTTCTTTCTTTCTTTCTTTCTTTCTTTCTTTCTTTCTTTCTTTCTTTCTTTCTTTCTTTCTTTCTTTTTTTGTTCCTTATCTTGTGACTTTCTTCAAGGCTTTTTGGTAGCAGTTGCAATACCCTTAGTATTTGCAGCAAGGAAGCAAGAACCTGGCCAAGTAGTTGGAAGGGATCTGGAAATGATTTTCTCAGGTATATCTCTAGCTTGGAGATAATTTGAGAGAATGAGGGCATACAATTAATTATATACCATTATTCTTATTAAATCAGCCTTCATTCCAAAGCAATTTGTTATCTATTTTACCCTGCAACATCCCATTTAGACTACTAATGACAAAATTCCCCCATCAGTTTGAGGCTTAATATTGTGTCACAAGACTTAGCAAAAATGTATCTGTGGCAAAAAAGAAAAAGACAAATGAGATAAGGGAAGTATTCCGTTGTGCTATAAATAATGCCGGTTCACTTTTGCCCATTTTAAACTGGAGATTATTTAATGTAGGGGAAATCAAAGGAAACCCACCAAGACCTGAAGCTGATGAGAATACTGAGACAATTTTGGAGAATTTCAGCAGAACAGCATCTGGAGGTGCATTTGTGGTATCAGGATTTCCAAATATTCCATTCACTGACCCATACCCACCAAGTCAAATCACAGACCTGGATGCCACACCTGAAGGAGAAGAGATCACTCTAACATGGACAGCACCAGGAGAGGATTTCGATGTTGGAAGAGGTAAGAACACAGTGTCATGTGACTTATTCACGTAAAGATGCTCTTTGCAAAAGGGTGTAAATATGGGCGAAAGGAGAATAGTATCTGACTGATAGTTCAGCAAACTACTAACTTCAAAATCTGACATTTGTTAGTCAATCAAACATGGCACATTTTACCTCAGCCTTATTCTTCATACAATGTAGTAGCATTTGACAGACTCTACAAGTGAAAATGTAGTTTTTATTAAAAATAACTAAAGCTTTTGATATAAGGATATACTTTGCATAACTAAAGAGTCTTTGAGAACAAGTGGAAAGAAATTCAATACGACATGCTACAACTACTAAACTACATGTAATTTTTTCTTAGTTCAAAGATATATCATAAGGATAAGTGGAAGCATGATTCACCTGAGAGATAATTTTGATGATGCTCTTCAAGTTAACACCACTGACCTGCTACCAAAGGAGGCCAACTCCAAGGAAACCTTTACGTTTAAACCAGGAAATATCACAGAAGAAAATGCAACCCACATCTTCATTGCCATTCAAAGTGTAGACAAAAGCAATCTGATATCGAAAGTATCTAACATAGCTCAGGTGGCTTTGTTTATCCTGCAAGCAGATCCTGGTCCTGATGAAAGTCATCCTAATCCTGGTCCTGATGAAAATTATTCTTCTGGAGTTAATGTTTTTGCTGTGGTGTTGTCAGTAGTAGTGTCTATTGTAGTTGTAAGTATTATTTTAAGTGCCATTATTTGTGTCATAAAAAAGAAAAATTCTTCAAGCAGCCCTGGAACATGATTTTTAAGAGACAAACAACATCCACAAAGGAAATTTTTGAATTTTTAAATTCATCCAGTGAGTTCTTGAACTACAAAAATAAGAGGTCTAGAAAAGTTAGTTTGAGAAAAATAAGTACTCTATGGACATGTGAAAAAACTGTCAATTCTCAATGTTAATAATTTTATTCACTCATTAACTTATTAGTATTGATCTTTAGTTGTGTATTATTCTTGTGATGAACTGTTTTTCAAATTATGCTCAAATTTTATAAAGAAGTTCAAAATGTCACTTAATTACTCAAAGTACATGTGTAAAAAAGAAAGTAGATAGTATTTGGAAGAATGAATTGGGTATTAGTGCTATTAGTGTTAATTGCTGGTATTATGTTCACTGAAAATCTGCAAATGCACACTATAATTGCTGAGCTCATGTTCACTGCAATTTGTGGTTATGAAGATACTAGTAAAATCAAATCAGGTGTTGCCTATCAAACCAGTTTTTCCTAATTTCACATCGATATAAATACAAGTCTCTTTTTTTCTTAAAAGACCATACCTGTCTCTATACTTTTTTTTGGAATTACTGAAGCTACTATTGATTTTATTTTCAGAAAAAGAAAATAAAATAAACTTAAAATAGATTGCAATTCATCATTCATAGTCATAGTCCTGGAGTTACAACCATATCAAGGAATGAGATCAATTAAAGAAGAGCAGGTTCACATAATGGGCCATATTTATAAGCCTGTCATCAAGTTGGGCATGGTAGCCTGAAATCTCAGCACTTGGGCAGCTGAGGCAGGAGGATCACCATGAGTTCAAAGCCAGCCCGGGCTACATAGTGAGAAACTGTCTTAAAAAAAAAAAAAACGTTATCACAGTCCAAGTTACAATATGGGTTTTTATCCCAATTGCAGGATTTCATACATTGCACAAGGAGTTTTGCCTCCCTATTCCAGCAAGGTACTGGAGAGGAACTAAACAAACGTATCCACTTACTTACTTCCTTAGCTCAGTAATTTTGGCAGGAATCATTCTCTGGTTTGGAAGAAAACTAAAAGGAAGGTCATATAAGGTGAGTCCAGGGGTCATTTTTTAGCAATTTTCCAGTATTGAATAAACTTTGACCACCATAAGTAATTTGGTTTGATAAGCAGGTTGACAGAAAGGGCTTATTGTTTAACTAGGAAGTGATATCAATGGAGAAAGAAATATTTGGGAGACTCCTGATTACCAGGAAGACAGCATTTGGAGGAGGAAAAGATGCATACCAGGGCATTTGGGGACTGCGCTTTTGACACAGAAGTTCCACGGACAGTTCTGGTTCTTCTGGCAGGTAACACGTGTTCAGCCAGGGAAAAAATGCAGACCAGGATTAAGTGTTAGACGTGCAGCCTTTGACCAGAGGAAAGTGAAGATCTGAAATTTGTATCGGCAACAGAGATACTTAATTTCCCTGTGTCTTCCCTGTGATACTTAATTTCCCTGTGTCTGAATTTCCCTGTGCCTTCCCATCCAGCCACCCCATAGCTCCTCTGGCAAGTTTATCAGGTCAGGTATTTCCCTCTCTCATGCTCCAGTGGAATAACTATGTTCAGGTGGACCCAAAAACCGAATTATTCCCTTCCTCAGGTCAAGGCCGGATGTAGTTCTATTTCTAGGTCTGCATCAAATAACTAGTTTTGAGTAAGTAAGGATAAGAAAAAAAAATGTTTATTATAGCCGTAGTCAGGACAGGTTATATACTTTGCTTTTGTTTTTGTTTTTCAACATGTTTGTAGTACATAATGATTACAGTGACTGGAGTCAGTTAGTACATGTACATAAAACATCTGAATTCTTTTCTCATCATCTTCCCCTCTCCTTCCTTCCCCCTCCCTCTAACTGTTAATCCCTTTCTCTTTTGCTAAAGACCTATCTCCATATTCCCTATTATCTTTTCTTTTTCTTTGGCACCGGGGATTGAACTCATGACCTTGCGCTTGCCAGGCAGGCGCTTAGGCCACTGAGCTATAACCCTAGCCCTTGTCTTTTTGAGACAGGGTCTCACTATGCCATTCAGGCTGGCGTCGAGCTCACTTTGTAGCCCAGGCTGGTCTCGAACTTGCAATGACCCTCCTGTCTCAGCCTCCCAAGTGCTGGGATTATAGGCGTGAGCCACCATGCCTGGCTCCCTATTATGTTTTCTTTTGCTCTTTATTCAGATTTTGACTTTCTCATATGAGGGAAGCCAGATGATCTTTAAGCTTGTGTGTCTCATTTATTAAAATTAACACTGTGATCTCAAGATACATCCATTTTCTTACAAATGACCCAAGTGTATCCTTTTTCATGAGAGAGTAGTTCTCTATTGTATATAAATGCCATATTTTCTTCATTCATTTGTTGACAGACTTTTAGACTGCTTTCAAAATTTAGCTATTATGAATTGTACTATTATAAATATCAGTATGCATGTATCACTGTAATATGATGTATTTTACCCTTTGGAGTGATACCTAGAAGGGGCAAGTGGAATTTCTGTTTTTACTTTCTGAGGGATCTCCATACAGATCTCCCTAATGGTTGCACTAGTTTACATTTCCACAAACAATGTAGAAGAGTTCTTTTTTTTCCTGAAGCTTCTGCAGCATTTGTCATTATTTGATTCTGTCACTAGAACCATTTTTCTGAAGTAAGGTGGCATCTACTATGTTCTTTTAATTTGCATTTCTCTAACTGCCATAGATGTTGAATACTTTTTCATGCATTTATAGGCCACTTGTAATTCTTCTGAGAAGTGTATATTTCAGTTGCCCATTTTTTATTGGGTCTTTTATTTGGGGAAGTCTGTTTTTTAATCCTTTATATATTCTAGATATTAGTCTTCTCTCTAAGAATAGTTGGCAAAGAATGTCTATTCCATAGGTCGTCTCTTCACTCTGACTGTTGTTTGTTTTCTAGGCTGTGCAGAAGCTTTTTAATTTGATATGTTGATTCTTCGTTGATTCTTCATACTATTTCATGTGCCATTAGGGTACTGGCAAAAGGTTCTTGCATATAGCTCTGTTTTTTAAGAGTTTTACCTATTCCATCTTCCAGCAGATTAAGTGTTTCTGTTTTAACATTTAGATCTTTGATCCATATTGATTTTAGTTTAGTACATGACGAAAGATAAGGGTCTAACTTCAGTCTTCTAAGTGCAGAGCCAGTGTTCCCAGCACCATTTATTAAAGAAGCCATCTTTCCTCCAGTGTGTATTTTTGGTCCCTTTGTCAACCATCAGATAAGTGAATGGGAGGATAGGCTACATGCTTTGTTTTTCCCAGTCAAAATAAAAAAGAAAGTTTTCCTTTAAAAAATTAATAGAAATTTCAAGATACCAAGAGCAATGACTTGAATGGACTTCAGAGCATTTCTAAGCACAGAGCCTTGAACAACTGAACAATCACATGCATACTAAACCAGCCTGTCTCTGTCACAGGAAAAACTAACCACAGTGGCTGTACCATCAAGTGTCCTCAGGAGCTGTCCATATAAGCCACATGACACCACTCGTGATCTCAGAGTTGCTCTAGTAATCATGTGAAAGTACCAGGATTAGTAAGAGAAGCTTAGGTACAACAATTCTAGCAAGAAATCTAGAAGTAGAAAATCAGTTTAAGCTGTCCCTGCAAGGAATAAAGGAGCTGTAAGTGAAAGATCACAGCTTCTATACCCATCTCAGACACTCAAATATCTTCAGGTTAGAACAAGTGATGATATAAGAGGATAATATCTCTGGCCATGGGCGGTCTACAGTGTCACAAGCTGAACACCTGCCTCTATCGATCTATCCATGTTGTAGTATTGAGAAGCGATATACAATCGCAGTTTCAGTTGTTCAGCCATACCTGAGGGAAATGCCATCCTACACTTCTATTCATGTAATGATGGTTGGTATTATAGGACAGAGTGTCTAAGAGTGCCTTTGTAACTAGTGAGACATAAGAATAACTACACCAGCATAAAATAGGCATCAGAAAAGCACAGTTCAGAGTAACACAGAAAGGATGGAGGCCAACTGCATTGCCCCTTCCAAAAACAATTCTGCTGTCTGATACCCAAAACAGATCCCAAAGATGCACACATCCTGCTATTCATAGCCTTGTGTAGTGCTTCCCCTTGTTGAGTCTGAACTGGCTGCATGATTTGCCTTAATTAATAGAATGCAGCAGGTAAGACAGATTTTTCCACTTTTGTGTTCTTAGGGAAGCTATCTAACCTTTCAAATTCCAACTATGCTAATGGAGAGTACTGGAGATTCTAAGACTACCAAGAAAAAGTTAATCCTTTAGAGTTCCATTTGTAGTCACTTCCCTTTAAGTCCAACAGAATCATGGAGAAAATAAAATTATCATGGTTTTAATCCACTAGATTTGGAAATTGTTTCGTACAGGAGACTAGATCAGCATAACTGAAAATACAAATTCCATGCAGAAAACATAGCCATTATGACTACTACAGAGCAGAGAACTTTACTACAAGAGTTAGGATGAGGAAGTAAAGGACTAATGAAATCAAGCATCAGAAAAAATCTGATGAGCCTACCTAGAGCCCTGGAGTTGATGCTGGGTGTTGGATGTTGTGTCTAGACATTTCCAGAAACAGGATTGGGACTGCAAAGTCTGTGGACTTCTGCATAGCTATCACCTCTGAGGGGTTGTTGACAATTATCCTATGGTGAGCCTGGGACCACTGTAGGTCAGCTCAATCGTGGTTCTGAATGAAGAGTCGGACACTGAACAACGAAGAATAAGGTCACTAGCCCACCTGCATCTCTTTCTTACTGCCTCTTATTACCCATTTCAAACAGTTATAGTTGCTGATTTATTTCCTCCCAATTTCAAGTACATTATTCTTTTGTCCAACTCTACCAGAGAATCATAAGGTTTCAGACGATATAGGTCTCATTTATCCAAGTTGCCTGAACAAAACCACACAATCATGGAAGTGAGAAACTCTGGAAGGCAGGAAATTTCCTCATGTGTTAGTGAGGGGCTCTATCTGTCCCTAGGCCAATAAAAAAGGCAGCAAGTTAGATGCCCTGAACTCCCGTGACATGGCAGACAGTCCACACTGGTAGCACTGATAGAGAACTTTCAGTCCATCACCATGTGGAACTAGGGAGCCATGCGTTCCTGTGTCCAATTATGCATTTTAACCTCTATCTTATAAAGCTTTTCACCTGTTTGTTTGTTGGCTCAGTAATGAGTCTAAGTAAAAAGAATTTAAGATAAAACCACAAAATTGTTACTTAACACCTGTCAAAATGGTATTATCAAAAATGTGAAAGCTCACATGTGCTGGTAAGGATGTGGAGGGAAAAAAAAAAACAAAAAACCCAGTACACTGTTTGCAGGAATGTAAATTAGTACCAGTATGGAGATTCATTTAAAAATCAAAAATAGAACTGCCATATTTTTATAATTTGGATCTTGTGTATCCCCCAAAGCCAACGTGATAAAGACTTGGTCACAAGCCAGATGTGGGACCTAGTGAAAGAAAGTTAGGTCATTGTGGTCATGTCCTTGAGGTCAGTAGTGGGACCCCAGACCTTTCTCCTCTCTCTTCTTGCTTCACAGTCATCATAACATCCACAGGCTTCCTCTACTAGGGCCTCCCCCCATGAGATACTTTGCCACCACAGGACCCATACTACAGGACCAAGCAATCGTGAACTGAGCTATCTAAACCCATAGGCCAAAATAAAGCTTTCCTCCTCGAATGTTAGGAATTTTGTACCAATGACAGGAAGACAAGTAACACATGTCACCCAGTAATCCCACTATTAGGTATGTATTGGAGGAAAAGAAATCATATATTGATGAGATGTCTGTACTCCCAGGTTCATGGCAGCATTATTTAGAGCAGCCAAGAGGTAGAATCAATCTAAGCATCCATCAGCAGATGATTGGATATTCTATCATTGATTACTAGTCTTCCTTAGAAGGATATTCTATCATTGCAACGATATGGATGAACCTGGAGGACACTGTGACAAGTGAAATAACCCATGAACAGAAAAGCAAATTCCAGGTGATTTCACTTATAGGTGGAATCTAAAAAAGTTGAACTCAAAATGAAAGAGTAAAATGGTGGTTAACAGTGTCTGGGAACTCAGGGAATTGGAGAGATGTTGGCCAAGGGACACAAAATCGGAGTGAGACAGAGGACTACATCCAAGAGATATATACTGCATATTATGTTAACAACAATTAATAACAATATATTGTATGATTGAAAATTGCTGAGAATAAAATTTAAATGCTCTAGCCTCAAAAAGACAAGTATATGAAGTAATGCACATGTTAATCACCACCACTGAGCCATTCTGTAGTGTCACAGACTAAACATTAGTGCTGCACACTATAAATATATGAAATTTTAAATATAGGCAAGAAGAAAATTCTAGTTAAAGAAAAATTCAATCCGGTCCTCCTGAAGGTACAGCCTAGCCCAAAGGCAGATAGTAAACAAATTCCAAGATATGAATAATTAGAAGTTTCAAATTTTAACCTCATTTAATGATGTGTTTTCCATAAGACTCATCAATTTTCTGGCAAGTAACATCCCAACTTATCACACAATACCTTCCCACTCAGCTTCACACTTCCTAGGGACTCATAGCTTTTGCCCTCAAGAAGTGATCCTTGCTATCGTAATGTCAAAATGAGAATACTTCAAAAACAGATACTCAGATTAACATAATTTCAATCAAAATATCTATGGTATTCCTTACAGAACTAGAGAAAACAATCTTAAAATTCATATGGACCAGAAGAGAGCAAGAATAACAAAAGCAATCTGGTGCAACCAGAGCAAAGCAGGGTATGACACATCTGACTTCAAGCTATACTGCAAAGCATGATATTCACCCACACACACACACACGACTTGTGGATCAATAGAACAGAAGAGAGAAAATGTTTTTGAGGCAGGGTCTTGCTGTGTAGTCCAGGCTGGCCTTGAATTCATTATGTAGTCCAGACTGGCCTCGAACTGGCAGCAATCCTCCTGCCTCAGCCTCCCAAATGTTGGCATTACATACGTGTGCCACCTTACCTGGCCTTAGATAATACAAATATACCCCCAGATATATTCAGTTATTTGATCTTTGACAAAAGGGCCATAACATGCATTGAAAGAAAACCTATTCAACAAATGATGCTGGGAAAGCTGGGTATCTGCTTATAGGCATTTGTAGCTGGATCCATATCTTCACATGTACTAAATTAATATAAAAATGCATCAAGGATATAAATATTAAAAGAGAAACAGTGAACTTACTGGAGGATAAAATATGTAAAACACTTGAGTTGGAGGTGGAGGTGTAAGATTTTCTAAACAGAATTCCATATGCACAAAAAATAAGAGCACGAATCAACAAATGGGATTATATCAAATTAAAAAGATTCTGCACAGCAAAGGAAAATATCAGAGAGTGAAGAGACAATCTACAGAATGGCAAAATGTTTTGCCAGCTATTCCTCAGACAGAGGACTAATATTCAGAATATATACAAATCTCAAAAGAAGTTAGACCAGCCAAAATAAAAGATGTAATTTTTAAAAAGTGGGCAATGAAATGAATGGACACATCTCAGAAGCACAAATGGTTAATAAACATATGAGAAATGCTTAACATCTCTAGCCAATAGAGAAATGCAATGAAAACAACACTATGATTTTGTCTGACACTAGAAAGAATGACAATTATTAAGAATTCAAATAACCAATGCTGGCATTGCTGCAGTAAAAAAGGAAATTTTCTACATTGTTGGTAGGAGTGTAAACTAGCTAGTACTTCCATTATGGAAATCATTACGAAGATTTCTCCAAGAACTAAAATTAGAAAGTCCATTTGATGCAGCTATGCCCCTTCTAGCTATTTCCAAAAAAGAATTAAAGGCATCATGTTACAATGATTTATGCATACCAGTGTTTATAACAAACAATTCATATAATAACTTATTCCTGGAAACAGCCTATATTTCTATCAACAGATGAGTTGATGAAGAAAATGTAATATCTATACACAAGGGAATACTACTAGGCTATAAAGGATAAATTTAAATCATTTATTGGAAAATGGATACACCTGGAAAATATAATGCTATACACCGGATATTATAATATATACACCTTGAAAGTACAATTTTTTTTTTTTGTGGCACCGGGGATTGAACTCATAACCTCACGCTTGCCAGGCAGGCACTTAGGCCACTGAGCTAGACCCCTGGCCCCGAAAGTACAATGTTAAGTGAAAAAAATCAGACACAGAAGCTTAAATACCATGTGGTATTTCTCATTTGAACAAGGCAAAATATAAATAAAGAGCAACATAAAGAATTGATGGAAGGGGCATTCCAGCAGACAAAGGGAGACCCTACTCTCTGGTAACCAGCTCAGAGGGAAGGCAGAGGCAGGCCCTGCTCCACATGTATTCCAGCAGACCTTGGGACACTTCCACCCCAGGTAACCAGCAAGGGCTGTGAAAAACAGAAGCAGGCCCTGCACCAGAGCACCCAGAGGCCACCACTGGATTCCTGTAGCCAGAACTGGCCAGGAAAACCAAACAGTCACACTCCAGAGAAATTGTAGCCAACATGGGAGGTTACCAAAACCCCACTACCCACTTGTTTGGAAGAACTCAGGAAAATGTCAAGACAGAGAAACAAAAGGCAGTCCCTGGACTCCAACCCAAGTAGAGCAAGTCCAGGAGATGAAAATGTGGCAGAGATTGTGTTATGGATTAAAAACTGGTGGTCAACTTGGCACCAGCTGAATTAAATCAGCATGGTGATGCATGTAGATGGCCCACCTGAGGAAAGTTACCAGCATAAAAAGAGATGTGGAGAGGAAGAGTGGGGATGTTGTGGGTTCTCCTAAGTGCTGCTGTTTGGAGCCATTGGTTCTCCTGGAGGAGCTTGTCAGACTGGCTCCCCAGTATGACTTTGGCCATTATCATCGGAGGAGCTCAGGATCTTGTCGGTGAGAGTGGCTGCGGTTCACTTTGGGGAGCTCTGGTCCTTAAGTTGAGCATAGCTTCCTGGCTCTGGAGGGTGAAGATGGTTGCTGTTTAAATTCCAGGAGAAGTCATGCTGGCTTCCTGGCATGTACTTGACTGTTCTCATCATTGGAGGAGCATGGGACCTCATTGTCACTGAGGATGGCTTTTCGGGAAGCCCCGGTTCTTATTTGAGCATCGTTTCTTGGCCCCACTGTAGAACTCTCAACCTACTAGCACAGATCCTTCATCCCACTGGCATAGACTTTCTAGCTTCCACTGCTGGCCTTTGGGCCTTCCCAGAACAGACTTCGGTGTTGTGGACAGATTTCCTGCACTTTCTTGTGTCTAACACTGGGTAACCATCATAAATAATATTATAAATTCCGTGTCCTGATTATAATCTTTCTCTCTGCACCCCCTGACTATAACAGATTGGAAGTCGCACACCTGAAGTTTCTGCAGTGATGGCAACTGAAGTAAAGAGACAACTCCATGAGGCTATAAAAGAAATTAGAACAGAAATACTATCTCAGGTAAAAGAAGAAATGAAAAACATAATAAAAGAATTGCTAAGCTTCTCTAAAGAAGACATAGATAAAAAAAAAAAAGAGGAGCAAAGGAAAATGAGGGGAACCATGAATGAACAATATAAGAGAGATTTCAAATGCATGAAACAGATTTAAACAGATATCCAGAAAATTAAAACCTCCATTGAAAGCTGGCAAAATCTCTTGAAAGCAACTGAAGGTAGACTTTCAGACCTTGAAGACAGGTGTGCAGCTTGTGATTGGGAAAGGAAAGACCTCTTGAAAATAATGAGGAACCAGGAAATAACAATTCAAAGACTGCAAGATGATGCGAAGAGAAATAATTTACTAGTGATAGGTTTTAATGAAGAAGCAGGGGTCAACACAAAAGATATAAAAATTTTATTTACAGAAGTACTAGCAGAAAACTTCCCAAACATGGGAGAAAGACATGCTATTCAGATAAGTGAGGCATATAGAACTCTAGCTAGCCATAACCAAAGTAAATCTACACCCAGACATATAATAATCAAGATCCCAGAAATTCAACACAAGGACAGAATATTAAAAGCTGTTCGAGAAAAGAAACAGATCACCTATAAAGGAAAATTCATCAAAATCACAACAAACTTCTCAACACAAACCATCAAGTCAAGAAGAGCTTGGAGTGAAATATTTCAAGTCCTGAAATAAAACAACTTCTGACCCAGATTGATGTACCCTGCAAAACTATCTTTCAAAATTAATGGAAAAACAAGATACTTCCATGACAAAGAACAACTGAAGGAATTCATGAATGCCAAACCAACACTACAAAGAATACTGAAGGACATTTTAGAAAGAGATAAAAAAGACCATGGTTCCAGGAACAGCAGTAGAGGGGGATCACCATGTGGGACAGACAATAGAATGGAGGGGAAAAGTACACAGCCAATGGTAGGAAAATAGCATGGCAGAGATGAGCCAGTGCATGTTGGCCATAACCATTAATGTAGATG
>RJWT010040977.1:0-12409 GCA_004365215.1 Cuniculus paca
ATTATCACATGGTTTTCCTTTTTAAGACTTATGGAAAATTGTATAGACTGATTTTCAAACCTGAACTAGCCTTACATACCTGGATAATCCTTATTTGGACATGGTTTATAATTCTTTTCATACATTGTTTAATTCTATTTGCTAATAATTTCTTAAGAATTTTTACCTCTCTACTTATGAGGGATATTGGTCTGAATGAGGTGTGTGTATTGGGTTTTTTTGCACTGGTTTTGATATCAGTGCAATACAGGTTCATTAATTGAATTCAGAAGAATTTACTTCTATTTTCTGGAGGTGATAGTGTAAAACTGGTGCTAATTATCATTAAACATTTGATAGAATTCTTCAGGGGACTATTTGGATCTACACATTTCTTTTCTAGGAGTTTTAAAATTATAAATTAAATTATCTTAATAGTTATAGATCTAGCCAGACTATCAATTTCTTATCAGTGAATTGTGGTATTTCACAGTTTCATGGAAATTGGTCCATTTCATCCAAGTTGTCAAATTCACTTGTATAAAGTTGTTTATTTATAGTGTCTTCAGGGTCTCAAGTGACATCATTCCATTTCTAAGATTCATAAATTGTGTCCTATCTCTTTTTTTCCGTTAATCTTACTAGTGGCTTATGAATTGCATTCTTAACTACCCCTTTGATTCATTGATTCTTAGTTATTTTTTCAATTTCATTGATTAGTATTGCAATATCTTTTATTTCCTTTTTCCTGAACTTTGATGTCTCTCTGCCATCTGTGCTCTTACTGTTTGCTCTCTATTTTATCCTGTATTCTAGCTTTTTGGAATCTTTATTTTTTTCCTTTGGGAGTAGTGAATCTTATTCTCAACATAACTTTCATTTGTCTATTTGGAGGTCTCATATTTCTTTTAGTTTCCTTAGAAACATGTAACCTTATCTTTTGGAGAGTATCTTCTTTATTTGCCTAAATAATATAAGAAACTTGTAATACTTTCTCTCTGCTGATAGCTCTCCCTACATAAGTGTATAGTAAGGTTTCTCATCTCTACATGGTCTAGTTGAGAGGGAAATAATGACTCTTACAGAGCAAGTGATGCTGTCGTTTGGTACAAGGCTGCCTGACGGAAATAGAAGGAGAATCCTTTCCAGTTTCCCTGAGATAGTGCTGGTTTATACTTATTGTCCCAAAGTAATTATTGATAGCATTCATTTTTACTCTTAAAATACCCTAGTTTGGTCACTCTATTTAAAGCTGATTCCTTTTTGCTATTTTCTTTTTCACTTTTTTACCCTTTTGCTAAATGTTCAAATAGTTTTATTAGTGGACACCATGTTCAATGTTTTTGTGATAGCTATTGGCAACTATTTCCACAGTTTCTAAGACTTCCATGACTTCTTTTGGCTTTTTGGTGCTCAATCCATCTAAATTTCTAGATGCTTTTATTTTACAAAATCTAAAACAACACTTCCTAGCTTGTTCTCGGATTTGGTCTGTCTCTGGTTCATGAGGAACGTTCACCCCCCACCCCCCAAAGACTCCTCTGAAACTACACAGTATTTCCGTGCCATTGCAACAGGGTGTTTTAACACCCTTAGCGTGTGTTCTCCCGTCCAGACGAGGACGGTATGGGAGTCTCTCTGAGCGATGTCATGGGAGTCCATCCTCATGAGGAAGACATGGGAGCAGGCTCCTCACTCCTCTCCCTTTGGGGTAGGAGCACCAGAAGCACAGCGATAGCTCTCTGAAGAAATACCCTCTTGAAAACTCTCTTGACATCCTATCTTTCTAAGGTCTCAGTGCTCTGGCAAGTGACCTAGAGTTGTCGAACAGGGCCTGGGCCATTCCTTCTCTAAAGATACACATACAGAAGCCTGTCTCACTCGTAGTGTGAATCTAGCTTATTGATGCCACAAACAAAACCAACACAGTGATACTATCCTCTTTACAGCCCATTACACTCTCAATGGAGAGGGGAATGCTTACTTTAAGAAAATCAAATTACCTTACACAGAATCTTCTGTGATGTATTTTTTAATTGATAATATTCTCTAAACAAATACAATCACTCATCACTTAACTGTAAGGATATGTCCTATGAAGTGTATCATTATGTGATTTGTTGTGGGGTGAACATCACAGGTGTACTTGAACAGCTAAGATGACTATGCCGTCACTATGCGATGTAATCTGTGGTACCGCTGTCATTGACCTGACCATCACTGTGTGCGGCATGACTGTATAAGACGAGTCAGTATAGACCTCTTTACACTCAATTCAAGATTAATAGAAGCTTTTCTTTCCTCTTTCGCGGGGACTCTTCCGAGATGAAGTCATACAGGAGACTCCTATGCAGGTCGTTGCCCAGGGCACATTCCACACAAAAGAGACCTGGGAAAGCCACTTTGCTTTTCCATCCTGAGGTGCTACTGGCAGAGGCAGCAGCTGCTACTTTTCTTTGCACCTGGAGCAGCTGGTCACTATGTTGTGATTCCCCTCCCTGTACTGATGCTCTGCTGAAATATTCAGGGTTGGGATGGGACAGAGGGTTTGGGGAAAACAAAAAACAAAAAACAAAAAACAAAAAAAGGACAACAAGAATAGCAAGCCACAGAACATAGCTTTGTCACTGTTAGATTATTTGATGCTTTTACTCAAAAGAAAAAAAAAACCTCATACCTGTTTCTATTTTTTTAAAAAAACTGAGACTTAATGAACAAAATCTTGTTCTGATGAAACACCCTCTGGGAATTTTTCCTCCTTCTCTTGTTGAATTGTTCTTCCTGATTGCCACCATCCACTGCGTGGATGCTGGGTTTGAAAAAGAATGCGTATCAGGTTTCATATTCTAAAACCACGTTAGAAAGGTGTGCTTTGGAAATACCACAATAAAGATTTGAAATGGATACCAAATCAACCAAGGACAAGAAATGTATTTGGTTACATTAGATCATCTTGCTCACCCCCGCCCTATCTTGTACACACCCCAAATATCACTTACAGTGTTTCCTCATTCTGTCATATTTCCTAGCAACCATTTGCTCCAAAACCATGTGTAAAAGTCACCCTCCATGATAAAAAGCTCAACTTTAAAAAATTATTTTATTTGCTCATTTTACAGGCCCAATTATGTATGCCCCTCAGGAATGACTCTGGGAGTTTTCTTTGCCTAGGCTCATTAGGTCTACAAATAAAAGTTTGTATATTCTTACCTTTCTTCTTACTTTCCATCTTCCCAATTTCCCTCCTGAGACTTTTATCTCACATCCTGTGTTCCTTGCTAAAACCAGATTTACCCTGCCTTCAGGGGCTCTCTGAAGGCCTTTCTATCAAGCTAGCATTGCTTTTGGAACAGATGTGTATGAGCTGGCGAATTATGCAGCTATGAATCAACCTAGTATGTTCACCAATAGCTAATCTGATCCACCTCCAGCGGCCTTCCCCATGTGCTGTCTCTGTGTAAGTGATCAAGGAGCTGTGAAGTGAAGGTACAGGGACGAGATGCCACCTCACGCTGCAACCAAATGGTCAACAGGACACACACACACCCTCTAAGGACAGACTCCTCCGAATTAATGCTGTTCTGGTACTGGCTTCCTTTTCGGAGGGTCCACTGTTTCAAGCTAACTTCTGCAGGTCATTTGGAAGTATTTTTCCTATCAGACAGGGAAGAGTAATGGCCCAGAGGCCTTTTAAAAAATGTGTTAGGAAATAATTTAGTGGGATCTTCACCTAAGGTAGGTGAGGTGCTGTGAGTATGCAGGATTCAGAAGGCCAGCAAGTGGGCTTTGGACAGACTTGAGTTGCTGGGTTTTACAATGACCATTGTGCAAATCACTGGCTCTATTACTTCTTCCTGATAATGGTAGGCAGTGTTTTGAAAACTGGTTCTAGGGTCACATAAATTTGGAAAACACTTTTTAAAATAAAATCAAACAAATGTGTTAAAACATCTAATTGTCATCTGATAGTGAAAGGTGGCAAATGTGGAGATGCTGGGGGAGTATACAGCAGCTCTCAATTTCCTTTCACTTCTCTCCTCGAAGAGTCTTCTGTAGCTTTAGTAGACTGGGGAGTATACTTTGAGAAATACTATCTTGTCACGTGCTCATGGGAACCAAAAACGTGAGAGTAAATGTCCTTCAGTGAGAAGTAACAATATGAAATTAAAGTATTCAGGGAAGTTCTCAGAATTAAAGGCTTTACATTATATATTCTTTTTTAATGAATTATATTTCAAGATCTTTTACCAGGTCTTTTCCCTCTGTGTGCTTGCTTGTGCTTTGGAAGTGTTCTCTCTAAGATATATAGAAGATAAAGAGTTTCATTTCCCAAAGACAGGCTGTATATTTCTGCAGATGAAATGCAAGTTGCTGCTGACATCTGAGTAGCTCGCCAGCAAAGCGGAGCTCGGTCTTACCCAACATTTAGTCATCGCACAATGAAATTCTGATGCAGGAGGTTGGGTAGGGTCCAGGTGGGCATAGGTGTTTTATAAAATGCCTATAGGTGTTATCTTGGTGAGCTCCCATCTGTCTGAATACTTGACAAGTTATTTAAATGATTGGTACTCTTAGCCAAGTGAAGGGTTCATTTACAATTTTGTGACACAACAAATAAATTTCTATGAAAATGCAAAATAAGGATATTAAGAAATTTTTTTCATTCCTTTAGATACTTTGGGGGGGCATATTTTTCCACGTCATCATATTTCTTCTCCCTTCCCAGTGTTCCTCTGCCCCCTTCTGAGTCAGTCTGTCTCTATTCATTTCCTCGATTGACGTACTCTGTGTGTGTGTGTGCGCGTGCTAGAAAGCCCTAGTGGGCGCCTTTGTTTCCGTGTGACTTTGACTCCTCCAGCCGCATGCATGTGGTGTCTCCATCAGCTCAGCTGGGCTCCTCACAGCTTCCTGCAGTTTACACAGGTGTCTGGCTCTTCAGGCCAGCCGGTCTGCTTCCTCCAATCCTCGCAGGCACCTCTGGCACGCATGGCCTCCTCCAGCCCATGCATTCTGTCTGTCTTCTCTCTATCCCACAAGGACAGGAATGCCAAAGGCTGGCCCAGACAGATGCTTCAGAGTCCCCATAATGGGTGCACCCATGGGGAGAAACCTCTCTAGAACACTCCTTGGCACTTTGAACACTAGAGACCAGCGGAAGGTTTGCATTGTTTTGAACGCGAGTTCTCCTCATCCAACCCTATCTCCCCTTCTCCATCTTCCCCCTGTCTCCTTTTATGCTTGCCTCATTTCCAAACAGCTTCCTCTCTTCATTCTGTTTCATTTTCTCTGCCCTCCCCCCCTTTTGAAGATCCGTCCCTCTCTTTTTACTCTTTTAATTCAAGCACTTTCTTTTCCTTCTCTGATGGAGAAGTTCAAACTATTCCATTGTAAATATATAGCTGGGAGAGACCTGAAGTTATGAAATTTACATGGGAATGATTTCTGTAATTCTCCAAAACTGTTCAAATGGATGCAGATTCCTAGAGGTCCTGTCCATCTCGCCAGCATTATTCATACACAAATAATGCATCTCTCAGTGTGGTTCTTTTCAACAGTTTGCCCCAAATAGCACAAACCTGAATGTACAGTGACCTCTAAAACAGTGAGTTTCACAGTAGGAAATTAAATATCCAGGGTGGGGAGGAAAAACATTCTCTGAAAAATATTTACTGAAATTTTAAAAGTTCAAACACTCATTTTGGAGGATCACTGTAGGAACAAAGTGTCTGACTTCCAGGGTGACTCTGTAGTACTTGGTGCCTTGTCATACAGGCAAATGGTTTGTAGCCCTCCCATATCTATGTTCAAATTCTGCCTATTCCTCAAAGCTCGGTTTAGACACTTTCACGCCCCACCCCCCATGAAATCTATGTTTAGCTCTCTTGAAGCAGGAATCACCTCTATTTCTTCAGAATAAACATAGCTAGTTTATTTCTTCAACTAGACCATTTATAAACTCCTTCTGGGACAGAATCTCCTCTTCTTCCTGCCCTCTCAGAGCATCTCATGTGGTAGGGTATACACATAACAGGCACCCTGGAGTCTCCTGTTGAACAAACTTGGGTGAGTTTAATGGAAGGGCTTGAATGGCTTTGGAATCCTTGTGAAGTTCTTAGTTTAGGAACAATTGAGAATTCCAGATCTGAGAGAAGATAAATAAGAGAGAGCACGGAAAATGTCACCACATCAATGCTAAAAGCTTCACAAAAGCCTGGAGTTTAGGGAAGCAAGATCTCTCAATGGAAATGCTAAATACTGAAGGAGAGATAAGGAAAATGCTCTCACTACAGTCCATTTAAAGGGGTGTTAAATACCCCCCATAAAATTCTCTCACTCTTTTCTGCAGTTTCTCTGTCTCTCTCTTCCTCTCTCTCTCTCTCTCTCTCTCTCTCTCTCTCTCTCTCTCTCTCCCCCTCACCCCAAGATTTTGACCTATATCATTTTAGGGTTAACCTGAGTTAAATAACAGCATTTTTTAGACCTTTTATTTCAGGTCTACAGTCTCTACCAATGGGGGGCATTTAGTTGTCAATGTTGCAGTTTTGCGGTGGGATTTCTACTCTTAGTTAAATATCTTCAAGGTTGCAGAGTGTTGCTGCTTGCCAATTCTAAAAATGTAATGTTCCACTTTGCTCACTTGACTTTTATTTGCTTAGGTTTTCAGATGAAGCCTTCCTCTGCATGTGCTCGTCTGGAGGGCAGCTCGAGGGGGACTTCCTAATTCTGTCAGGATTCTGGCAAGCATTCTGTTAGGACAGCAGGCCAGCAAAGACTTCTCCGCCCCCCTCAAAGAGTTCTGCAGGGTGCCGTGCGCGCTATGGAATATGGCACACAGCATATTCTCAGCCATTACGGATATTTTTGTTTAAACACTCAGCTTTTTTACTGACTGAAGCAGGTTCGAAGGCAGCTCCCGCTGTGTGCTTGAGTTCCAAAGGTTTCACCTGCCTAACTCTGCAGTCGCAATGAATCACCTCAAGACTTAAATTGTCCAACTTCAACTACCACTTCCCATGTGTAAACTTTTAGAAGGAACTTAAATGCCAAATATTTCAAAAGCTTTTCCACAAGTATGTATCTGAGAGCAGCTGTGTCCAGGTGGTGAACTTTTGAAGGGCAATGTGTTAGGACAAGCCACGGGAAGTTGGAAAGGTTAGAGCAGGTCACACTGGCTTTTGCCCCCTGAAACCTGGTCAGTTGGAGGGGGATGAGAAGGCTGGTCTGTAGCTAAGCCCGGTGATTCTGGGCACTGACTCTGAACCTACACAATCTGAAGAGCAAGGATAGGAGCCCGGCTCACTATTTTAACAAGCTTTCCAGCACACTCTATGGGAGAAGCACCCCTGGGCCCAGAAGCACTTGCTATGTCTGTTGGACAATGCTGTGTGAAGAGCTATGCAGAGACCATGTTCATGAGCTCTGAGAGCCCAACCTCTAGTTCCAGGTCTCACAGTTGTGGTTTTACCCCAAGGTTCACCACTTGCTGGAATTGCACATGATAGTGGGAAATGCGTCTGCATTTCCCATGAAAGAACGAGGATGAAACATGATTATGAAAATGATGGTGATCTTGGGGACCTCCTTCAGGGTTGTGGGAATCCTCAGTGTCCTTGGACTCCACTTTGAGAAACACCATCTTATAATAAAGACTGTTGGTACTCACTTCTCTTTTGTTTAGACAGAATCATTTAGACAGTTTTTTCTCAACATAATTTCAGATTCCTTCATATACACTAGTCTTATTTTAGATTATAAATTATGTATACATATATAGTCTAATTTAGGGATGAACTAGTGCTTCATAGGCATTGAAATGCAGAACTAGTAATTAGTAATTATTAGCTGATCACTGTTTCTTCAGTATAATGTCTTTGTAAAAAGAATGAAAGACATATATTGGTTTGTCTTCTGGTTATACTACAGCCAGAATGAACCTTGAAGTTTTATTAATAGAAAATTTAAAAACCCAATTTTTTTGTTTAAAAGATAAAACTTGAAAATTAATCTTTGTACTATGTTTATTTGGACTTTAAAACATGTATTCATTGAAAAGGCTGGGTTTTATCTGATAATATTTGATTAACTTAGGAGTCAATGCTTGTATTCTTTGTACCGGAATACTTGGGTTATAGTTCCAATTCTACCACTAATTGGCCATGTGAACTTGGATGGATTACTACGTTCTTTCTGTTTGACTTCCTTTTGTATAAAATATGGTAAATAATGATAGTTTCCTCTTTCATCAGATTCTTGGGATGTTGGAGTGAGATTATTGCTTTTCAGCTCCTTAACATTGTTGCCACACATTACAGATGCTCAAATACTATTTGTTGGACAAATATTTGTTGAACGATCTCTAAGTAAATGTTATTTGCATTGTTAATTATTTTTTAAACACAATTAACATTGCATTACAAAAGTCACTTTTAGGAGAGGGTTCTATATCTCCTTTCTATTTAACCGTCTGCTATTACATTGGCTCAGTTACTTTTTATATACTTTTCTAAGTGTTTCACATCTGGGGCTTGGAATGTGTATATGATGTGTTTTTCAGGTAAAAACATCAATTATCAGAGAAATGTGTGCAACCACCCTATGTTCCCGGGGTTTATATTCTACTCTGAGTCTCCAAATTAAGTAAACATATTGTGATATTGTTACAGCTTCCTCTAAGTTATTGCTTTCTTATATTAATCATTTGGGGATTGTGACCCATGTTTTCACAAAGCACCCATTTTGGAGATGTTTTAGGTACTAAGTTCACCTTCACATTTTTCCAGTCTGTGTCTTCACTTTAAAAATGAAAATTAGCTAACAGATGTCATGAGACTTTTCCCTCTTCTATAACTGTTCTCACTCTCTGCACACCTGACATGAGGCGCATGTGCCTGAGAATGACCCTAGATTTCTTCTATGACTCATTGTTAATCATTGCAAGGAATAGCTCCATCAGTTCATAAATTTGAAGTAAACTCAATTTCCCACACAGTCTGTTAAATGATCATCAGCAAGCTGTTCAGGTTGATTCATGAGCTCCAAAGCTCCCATTCTTGGGAGGAGATTTGAGACATATTGACAAACACTTGCACGTTCTAGGTTTTGTTCAAACAAGGTTTCCTGATACTCTAGAATATAGAAGTGGACCTTCAGCAGACATCTAGTTCACAAACTAAACCCTTAAAATTTGAGGCCATGAGGGAAGCGCAGGTAATCTACTTTTCATGTTGCAGCGGGAGTGAAGTTGGACGACTCCTGGTCAGGATAAAGTCAGTTTCCTTCCCTAGAATCTACTGTAAACCAAACTTACTTAGCCAAGGTTTGCAATAAACAGATGAAAATCCACCCATCTGGGCCATGTTGCCA
Source organism: Cuniculus paca (assembly GCA_004365215.1). Classification (NCBI taxonomy): domain Eukaryota; kingdom Metazoa; phylum Chordata; class Mammalia; order Rodentia; family Cuniculidae; genus Cuniculus; species Cuniculus paca. The sequence goes on from RJWT010040977.1 coordinate 9,343, forward strand.
AATTACAGAGAACAAAATAATTTTTAAAATACATGACATCCTTTTTTCTGTGAGACAAGATCATTACCTGGGCATTTCTTGACTATTCTTGCATATCTATTTTCCAGAAGATGTTTAGGATTAGGCTGTAAATTAAACAACAAACTTGTGATTTCAGTATCTCTACCTTCGTCCAATCTTCCCTCAGGGAGCCCAGGAAGGGTATTTCATCTAGGTTGCTTTTGCCCTTATAAAAGAGATTTTTACCATATGGGTTTCAGAGCAACTTTTTTTTTTTACCCTGAAGTAAAACACAACGTGCTTATCACATTAACATGTAATGCAAGTTAAATCTGGTAAAAGATCAGTTTTTCAGTAAAATCCTTAAAAACCAATGTTGTTGTGTGTATCAGTAGTTCATTTATTTTCATTATCAAACAGTAAGTACTTTGCTATATAAATACACCCTGTATGTTTATCCATTCAACAACAAATGAACATCTATGTTATTTCCACTTTTTTGGCTGTTAAGAGTAAACCTGCTATGAACATTCTTGTATAACTCTTTTTGTGGAACAATATTTTAACTTCTTGTTGGTGAATAATTGTTAGCATTCCTAGGTCATACGGTAAAGTTTAAAAGAAATCAACAAAAGTTTTTCCAAAGTGCCTGCACCGTGTGATATTCTATCAGAAATATATAATGGTTCTGTTGTTGTGTGTTGTTGCTCACATTTGTTACGGTAGGCATGTAGTTTACCGTATAGATTGGGTTTTAATGTGTATTTCTTTAATGAAAAGAGATGTCAAATATCTTTACAGGTACCTGTTTTGCATCTGCATATTTTCTTTGATGAAATGTCTGCTTGTATTTTTAATATTTTAACATGTTTTATTCAGTTGTCTTGTGATTGTGTCGTAGGAGTTCTTCAAACAGAATTTGGATAGAATTTGCTATGAGGCTTATTTTTGATTTGTCAACACGAGCCATGATCTGTTGACCTTGCAAAAATGGATGCTTATCCAGCTCTTTGGCTTTCCTCTTCATTCGTCTTTCCTCTCTTGATCACAGACTTGTATCTCAACTTTTAAATCTTTACTTTTACCTCAATCTGTGTTTCTTGTCCTATGTATTAGTGACGGTATGTCTTGACTCCACCCTCATAAGAGATGATGTTCTTATCTGCACCCTGCCGTCACATTTCCTTCTACATTCTACCTCCCAACTTCTCACTGTTGTTGCGTATGACCTACATGAAGATCTTTGTCATTTTACTTTACTTGGTTCTTGGCAAATCATCTTACCTTGATGCTATATACTCTTCAACTCCAAGGAGCTTTATTTATACTATTTATTTTATAATTTTCCTCTTTGAGTTCTTCATTCTCCTTTTCTAGATTGATTTTCCATGTATTCAGACTGAATGAACTTCTGTGTACCTTACACCCTTTCTCTCATTTTCTGCCTTTTCAGTTTTACTTCTCTGGAGATTTATTCAATTTTTAAATATTTAAATTCTGTTATTTTATTTTAGCATTCACCTTTTTATATTTTTAAAATTTTTTGTTATTTTTGAATTCCATTTTATATTAAGGGTAAATTATTTTGTTATCTTATTTTAGCATTCACCTCTTTCTATTTCTAAAAGTTTTTATTTTTGTTAGTTTATGACTCTTTTCTATTTTAAGGATAAAATATTTCCTTGACTCTAAGTTTTTAAGCATTAGATTTTTTTCCCAATTCATCTTCATTTCTCCAGAGATCATATATATTTCTTCCTCTTGGCTTTTCTCTTTGATGTTGCAGATTTTACCCACATTTCTTGTGATTGATCTTTGGTTGTCCATTCAGATCTATGTTTAATGTCAGAAAAGATGACAGATTTCTGAGGGTGAGAATGGAGTTTTCAACCAGCAGGGTTTCCCGAAGTGCAAGTGCAGGGCATTGGTTGTATGTGGGAGGATCTAAATATTGGGGTGAGGGCTTTCATATCTCAATTTGTGGTATGTCTTTTACTACTCTGTCAGTTTGCATTACACCTTTAAACCTTCTACTTCTTGGCCACAATCCTGGAGTATAGTATTAGCCCTGTTTTTTTTCCATTTTATATAACTTGTCAGTTCTATCTTTCAATTTATATTCTCAAAATGTTATCTGTAACTGCATTTAAGTTATGAGTGGCATCATACACATTCATTCTATAGTTTGATCTTCACGTTTATGCTGTGAATATTGTGCGTCATGGAGCCAAATGTGTGCTAGCATTTTATTTCCCTTTTGCTGGATCCAAAGTTACATCTATTCTACAAAGCAGCAAAAATTCAAACCCAAAGTTTGAGTATTTCCTATGTTCACAATTGGTTTGCATTTTAGTTTGCTTCATAATCGGACCATGGCTTTCTTATATATTTGTAATTTTTCTTGAATTTATACTTACTGTTCTTTTTTCTTTCAGGAAAATTACATGCTTTCTTCACTTTGCACTAATGTTATCTGATCTTCATTTACTCTGTCTTTTGTTTGGAATCACTTCTTTCTTCTTGACAATAAACTTGCTTGGAGCTGTGAAGTATTGTGTTCTGTATTGCAAAAATAAATTTCTGTTATAAAATCTACTGTATTCATAAAATGGCTTATAATAAAATCCAAAAATATGTTTTCTAATTTGCAAGAGACTATAGTTTGTATACTGGCTAGGTTAATTATAGCAAGATCCATGAGGACGTACTGGTGAATTAATTAACATAAGTTCAGTAAGCAAACTCAGTATTTAAGGGCAAAGCACTCTCAAAAGTGACTGCAGTTTTCTATAGTAAACATATACAGTCCTAAGATCACGCATGGGTCACTGGTCAAAGGAGGTGATTATTTGAAAATCATTGCAAACACTTTTTCCCCTCTTGGTAAACAGGTTAGATAAAAATTAAATTTCTTGATGACAAGGTACAAAATAAGTATAAAAATTAAATTGTACAAAAATCTCACATTCTTGGCCAAGGCTTTCTCTTTTTGTGGGTAAAATTTCGAACCCTGTCCTTCATCTTTAAAACAAAGGGTCACGTCAACGATGGTTTTTTTTTTTTTTTT
>RJWT010040978.1:0-12408 GCA_004365215.1 Cuniculus paca
CAATATATCTTGAGCCATCAGAATAAAATTAGATGTAAATAGAGTTCTACTTGGCAATATACAATAAAAGCCTACTGTGAGATACTAATTAGAAAATGTATCCAAGGATGTCCACAGGAAGAGAGACTATATAACTGACCATCCTAACGAGGACACTTGAGGTAGACCAGAACCACCAGCAGTGACCACACCTATATGTGTTACAAGAACATGTGTTCTACGAACTGCTACAGAGACATGTGTTCTAGACTGCAACCCATGAAAGATCTACATTTTACCACAAAAAAGTCATTATTGTTCACATAAGAAATAATCTAGTCTGTCATTTAAGGTACTTATGACTTTTTTTTTAGACCTTATGTTTTATGAAATTTATACTTAGCCAGTTCCTTGAAAGGAGTTCTTGGAAATCCATGGGTTTTAGTGTTTGGTGATCACAATAATTCAAGCAACAAACCCTATGAGGAATAGTAATGAGTTTCCAAGGGAAGAGAGAAAAAGCTGATAGGACTGTTGACCCTCCCTACTTACGGAGCTGTATTTCCAATGTTAAAGACTTGAATGTATAGTGAGTTTTATGAATAAGGTTGACAATTCCATCACTGATCATTTGGGAAAATCAGATGAAAATAAATATACTATCAAAATTTAACTAATGATTCAGTGTGATTTCCATTACACTTGACTATCTCTGTAAAATATTCCTGAAGTATTAGAAGGGAATATCTTGTCATTTCTATACAAATTCAAAAATCAATGTACACAAATATTTTAAGTCATCTATCTGTGCACAACATAAATTATATACCAACTTTTTGAAATTATTGTTTTATGATTTGAGGATACTAACCATGTACATAAGAGAAAAGGCTAGGAAATGCAGAAAGATCGTTTGGGAACTCAGGTATAAAGAATATTACTTACACAAAAATATAGGCTTAACAGTGTAATCTTTTCTCTATTTTAGTGTTTTTAAGTGTGAGTCAAGTGACGATACGGTATATTTATGAATGTGTTCTACAAATGCAAGTTCATTGGTTCCATTCCATTATATTGGCTCTTCAAGAGTAGGTCTAAAATATCCAGTTATGTACTCAAAGGTGAAAATCTGTCACACAATTACTTATTTCCAAAGGTCTGACATATTTCTACTACATGGGAAATATTTAGAAGAGGGAAGCACAGAAAAAGGCGATTTTCTCTCTATTTTTGCAATTGAGTACTATGAAGAAAATTTTTGTCAATTGCTTAGAATCCTATTTTCCTTTTGTGAAAATCTAGAAAACTCTTCTTAGAGCAAAACAGAAACATTTGTCCCTTGAACTAATTCTGAGGAACTGGCTAAGTATAGGTTTCATAAAAGATAAACTATAAAACAAAAAAATACTATAGTTAACCTAGATTACAACCTGGGTTACTTCCAATGAAAACAATATTGATATTTCTGTGGTAAAATGTAGATCTCTCATGGGTGGCAACCTAGAACACATGTTCTTGGAACAGTTGCAGTGCACATAGGTATGATTATTGATGGTGGTTCCCTTCAACTTCAAGTGTCCTTCTTAGGGTGATCAGTTATGGGAGAAAGGTAAGGAAAGTTCATGAGAAAAAAGGATTTAAGGTTTTAAGAAATAATGATGTCTGAGGGAAAAATAAAGATTTTAATAAAATGTGCTAATGCATTGAAAATAAAATGATTTTGGTCTATAAAACAATATAAAAATGTTTTTAGCTATATTGCTATGGAGAATACAAAAAAGATGAAAAAGGGAAGCATCCAAAGTACTAGCACATTAGTATTTATCTACAATTCATTTTCTTGTTTATATATTTTTCATAGCATGTATTTGAAGGACTTCCACTGCTCAAGTTATCAAACAAAGAAAATAACAAAGATTGTCATGAAGATGAGTGGGAAACCTAAAACATAGCTATAAGAGTTTTTACCAAATTTACTATAAGGAAATGAATAAAAGAATCAAGAAAGAGAATGTACCTGAATTTTAATGTGAGTTAATTTGTATACATATGAGGCTTTACATGAGAAAAAAAATTATAAAAAGACATATAACATACAATGGAATGTGGAAATTTTATTCATTAGAATTTTAGTTTCTAACTCTACCTCACAATATTAAGATCCTAAATAATTGCCTTGAACCCTTCTAACATCAATGAATAAAAACATACATTAGAGACTTTACATCTCCATATCAAACTCCCAAAGTATTTTTTCAAGAAATATTTTTTAAAGTATTGAAGTGATGAAAATGATTTCCATATGGTATGCTTACATATGCTAAAAAAACTTTATTTTTATAATCTAAGGGAACATCTGCACTTTATAACAAACTTTTGGGTGTGTGTGATAGTCTGTTTTTCATACAAAATGGTTAGGCCAATCATTATGTTCTTTTTCTTCAACAGCAGAAGTGCAGTTCCAAATCTTCTGTTATAATTAGTTTAAAATTGATAGCATTGCATGGGGTTTTTTATTGTTCTTTTCATGGTTATGCCTAATTTTTGCCCAATCATACTTGAGAATCACAGTACATTAATAACTGCAGGGCAGATAGAGGTTAGAGACACACAAACACAGATTCTATGTTCTAAGAACAAAAAGAGCTAAGTATTCTTTTATGTGGATCATGCATATAGATATGGCTATTACAATTAAAATTAAACATCACATATACATTAAATTTTACACGCCAACAGAGAAATTCAAATTAATATGCTCTTTAACATTGCATGAAACTTCCATTGTATGTTATCTAAATGAGTAAATCATGATGAAATGTGACAGGACTGAATCAAATCACTGTTGTAACCAATTAGGCATTAGTTGCTAATTTTATTTTGGATAATTAATTTCCATTTTGCTAAATACATTTAATTGAAATATATATTTTGTTGTGTTAATTAGAAAGCTGTAATATTGATACTGTCTGTAATACTGTTAAAGAGAAATTTTCTACTCTCTTTTTACAGTTTAGGTTATTTACAAATTCAGTGAGTACAGCAAAGCTCACAAATCTGACTCTATAGTGTTATAAAAGTATGATCTGTGACCCATTAGAAAAATAAAGTGCATTGCTAGAAAATGACATCGTGCTCATTCTGTCTTCGTTCATACGATTGCTTTACCTTGGGTCATCACTCCCCTAGTGTTTTCTTACAAAGACAGCTGGTTACTTTTTCAGTAGTGGGTTTTTTAGAAAATACATTGTCTGTGTTTTAATTTGGCTTTCCATATGTTATGTCTGTGTCAAAAATTTGATTTGGCCCCCAGGCATTAAGATTTTTCACCCATTTATCCAGTTGGAAAGTACAAAAAATAAAACCAAAGAGGCTAGATAATGTATGCACGTGAATGTGTGATATAAAATCCATTGCCACCAAAGTGTTCTCTCTCTCTCTCTCTGTCTCTCTCTCTGTCTCTCTGTCTCTGTCTCTGTCTCTGTCTCTGTCTCTCTCTCATAAACTATGTTAGGGGATGGGAGCCAACATGATCAGGTATCATAGTGATTAAGGCCTTCCACTTTATGTAGCAGGCTTCATTCAATCAGGTAATCACATTCTACCTTGAGGTGATGTCATTTACTTTAGGTGTGATGAAAATATGCATTGATACTTAACTAATTTTTACTGGAGGAAGGTAACATTTCACACTAAAAAAGAAGCTATTTCCGTGATACATTCGTTTTTAGGCTATGAGTCATGGCACTGCATATAATTGTTTTATTGACATTGAAGATAGAATACTTCAACATTTTCTTTTTCTGCTTATCACTTTAGCAGATTGCTAGATTACTTTCCTCTGATTAAAAATGGCTATTTCTTATACAGGCTGCTTCTTACAATGTCAGTTGATATTAAAAGCAATAGGCAATTCATCTCCCTTTCATAGTTTACATAATGTTTGAAAATTTTGCATGATTTCTTCACCATATCTGTGTTTCTGGACTTCAGTGTGCTACTCATCAGCTTTAAAATGACAGTACAGAGTCTTCAGTAACACTTCCGTTACTCGTCCACCAAGAAACTGTGTGCTGGTGTTTCCACTCTGCTCCTGGCTTTTGTTGGCTTAGATTTAAGGTTGTGTTATGGTTTACATATAAAATATCCCCCAAAAGTCTCAGGTCTTTGAAAGGTGAATGGATGATGTGGACACTGTACTCATCAGTAGATTAATTCAGTGAGTTCATGACTGAGTGTGCAGTTACTAAGTGGGGGCTGCTTAAAAGTGGGTGCTGCAGCCAAGACATGAACTTTTGTCCCTAGCACTTCTCTTCCCTCCTCTCTCTCTACTTCCTAGCTGCCAGGCATAAGAGGCTTCCTCTGCCACACCCCTCTGCCATGCCATTTCTGCTTTGGAGATAACCAACCATAGACAGAGCCCTCTGAAATATGAGCCAAAATAAAACCCTCCTTCTTTAAATTATTGGTATAGAATATTTTATACTACCAACAGAAGAATGACTAATGCATAAAATTGGTACCAGAGAAGTGCAATCATTGCTATGACTGTACTTGACCACGTGGTTCAGAAGCCTTTGGAAATGGATTGTGGAAGGAGTTTGAAAAAGTTTGGACATGCAGGTTAACAAATCTCTTGACTGCTGTAAGCAGAGCCTGTTAGATGATTCTTGTCAGAGTTCAGAAGACCAGAATGCTATTAGGAATGCAAAAAGTAAAGGTGAAGACTGTAATGTTTCAGTCAGGAACAAAGACTCTATTGGGAACTGAACTAGGGATCATTAATGTCGTATTCTGACAAAGAGCTTATCTACAATTTGCCCATATTCTAAGATTTTGTGCATAGCTGAAATGAAGGCAGACTAACTAATCTCTTGGAGAAAATGTCAAGATGACCCAAAGTTTAGTCTGTGGCATGGGTACTACTGGTTTCTTTGAGCTACTTTTACGGTGAAAATTGGGTTCAAAAAACAGATGTGAAAAGTTTGCAGTTGCATCAGAAAAGAATTATATGCAAAGTTGGGTACAGGGGAAGCACAGTTGCTGAAAAAAAAAAACCATTAAAAGAAATCAAATACTAAGCTTGGTATGGTGGAACATTCCTGCAATCTCAGCACTAGGAAGGCTGAGGCAAGAAGATTTTCATGAGTTTGAGGACAAGGCCAGCCTGAACTACATAGAGAGATCTTGTCTCAAACAAACAAAAAACAAAACAAAACAAAGCAGAAGCCAAGTATTTTGCATGAGGACAATAGCAAAGAAAGATGTGTTAAAGGCATTTTAGTAATTGGCAAGATCTTTCAAAGCATGGGAGTGTAAAAGCGTAGACAACTTTGAAAGATTTTGCTTTGGGAAGACAGTCTCAGGATGCCCAGATGTTTAAGACCTCCTAGGGAATTCTATCCTGAATTCAATCATTCAGGCACTTAGAGGCCACTGTGACCACATTTTAGAGGGGTGAGGATACTACTTGAGCTGGAATCATTCATGAGAAGTTGCAGATGCAAGAGTTATGGGGGCATACACTCAGAATTCAGAAAAGGCCTGGGAGATTAAGCAAAACTACATGATGAGGTCTGTTTTACCTATTTTCTCATTGCTGAGACAAAATAACCAACACCAACAAGTTAAGGGAAGAAGGGTTTATTTAGCTCACAGTTTTCAGAGGTTACAATGCATAATCCACTAGCTCCAAGGCAGAGTGGCACATAGCCTAAGGACAACATTTCATGGCAGTGGAAAACAGCAAATGTAATGGGGGGAGACAGAGAGAGACACAGAGAGAGACAGAGAGAGATTTCTTTCTGTTCCTTGTGTTGTATCCACAAACTCACTCTGAAAAGAGAAGATGTATAGATAGGGTTGAAGAGATTCTCACCTTTAACTAGAAATTTGCATTAGTAGTACTAGATGCAAAAGGAGCTAACATAGAACTGAATCATTTATTTTAGCTGACTTCCCTAAGCATATTTTATATTTTCCAAAGAAATTTAGGTTGAACAGAGTACTCTCTTGCAAGAGTCTTGTTATACAATAGATAAAGCCTTTAACATGGAGAATTGTGTGTGTGTGTGTGTGTGCATGTGTGTGCAATGAAAAGAAAAAGATTATGAAAGAAATTAAATGTGGATGGTATGTATTCTACAAAAGTGATAAAATAAGAAGACATCCTAGGTACTGAGATAAAAGAATTAAGCAAAGAAGTGATATTTTATTAGGGGTAATGTATTAATGCTGTGAAAAAAAACTTCCAAGTGGGGGACAGATAATTAAATCAAGAAAATATTCTTTCAGTCATAAAGTAGATCCTCTTATCAGGATTTAAAATCCAATAGTGGCAACTGCAAAGTCCCTTAATGATCAGGGAGATAACATAACTGTATAGAACAGAGCAATAATAACTGAACAAGATATAGTGGGAATTACTAACTGGGAGTGCACTTCTACTTATAGATAATTTAGATTAAGAAAAATCTGTCTTCAGGGCCCATAAACCATCAGTTTTTCCACTTCTTTCAGTAAATATGATGATAAGTTTTGGTGTATTTGGGAAATGGAGAGAAAACAGAATTTACATGTACTAAAACCTATAGAGTATGAAAAATATTAACAAGATTTTATACATATCATGTGTATAATATAGAGTGAAAGCATATATAATTATCTGTTTTCAGCTCTTCACTTTTCATTTCAAAACTAAAGATTTGAAATGTAGAAACTTTTTCTAAAGCCATAAAGAGTAGACATAGAAATAAAATGTGTATTCCCCTCTGGAAGTCTGCTGCCTTCTATGTAATGCTGTGATCCATGCCATACATACGTCACTGGCCACAGCAAGCTATGTGACTTAGCTTTATATCACTAGACAGGGAAGTTGACTAAACTCATGATAAATCCATAGTAAATGTGTGAAAGGAGGGAGGTGAAGCACTGAGGTCAATTAGGCAATTGATCACTCCATTTATTCAAAATTCTTATTTAGACGTTAATCATTATTCAGATAATAATCGTCATAGGTCAGTATATTTTATATAACTTAGAGTATAATGAATAGAAAATTATATATTTTTGTAGGCTTAGTGATGCAGCACATATAATGAAACATTTAGAAGTAAAATATTTTGCATTATAATTTATGAAAATTCTTACACACAGTTGAACAGTTTTCTTCCACTTCTCTTTCCTGTAAGAAAATTTTTGAACACTTATTTGAGATTTAGTTATTAAGAATACAGGTTAAGCCTGGTGTGGTGGCTCACGCCTGTAATTCCAGCCCTCGGGAGGCTGAGACAGGAGGATCCTTGCGAGTTCAAGACCAGCCTGGGCTACAAAGTAAGCTCAAGGCCAGCCTGAATGGCATGGTGAGACCTTGTCTCAAAAAGACAAGGGCTGGGGATCTAGCTCAGTGGCCTAAGTGCCTGCCTGGCAAGTGTGAGGTCATGAGTTCAGTCCCTGGTGCTGCAAAAAAAAAAAAAAAGAATACAGATTATAGGATTAGACTATGCAAGTAAAAAGCATGCCAACTGTAGTTTGATTAGTAGCACATAATTTATTTTCTCTAGGTCATATTCTCCACAGCTATATAACATGCATGAATTGTCACTTCACAGAGTTGTTACAATGAATAAATTAAATAAAAGAAGAAAGTTGCTTAGCAAACTTACTACATTTCATCTAGTAAGTACTCAACAAATATGAATGAGTATTGGTTATACAAGGAAAAATTTTTGAAATTCTCAAAAATAAAATAAATGTTAAAAGAGTAGACCTGCACTAGTTTTCCAGAAACATTTCCTTTGAGTAAAAAATTATAATTGTGTACTTTTAAGAATATTAAAATACCAAAACATCAATAATATATTTGAATGAGAGCTTTTCTGCTTGTGATGTAAAAAAATAATCAGCTAAAAAGTTTCTGTTTTTCTGCAAAGACAACTAAAATTGTTTTTAATGTGTCATAAAAACTAACGCTGCTGGAAAGTTTTACACATGAAGGGTTATTTCCCATAGACTATTTATTCTCCATTCAAAGATCACTTTTTTCATAAACTGACATGATCTTCAATTTAGATAAGGTTGAATAGGACTTACACAGTGCTTACAGTGAATATTTATGATGTGATCATACATGTTTGTGGTTAAATACATGAAATTATCTTTTAATCAATCCAAAACCTCTTAAAGATCATGTTTTATTTTCAACTTCTAAAGACCACACAAAAGTCACAATGGTTTTACTGTCTATGTGTACTGTTTCATAGGGTGATGAGCTAAAAGCACAAGAAATATTGGCCAGACAACCAAGTTCACAAATACTCTTATTTTGTTTTACAAACATCAGTGTAACTTACTTTATTTTTCAAATACTTACCTACAGAGTATAAAGGCAGTAGTTCAATAGTTATTACAAAGAAAAAAAATTGTTAATATCATCAGACAAAAATGCTACAAGAAAATAAGAAGGCCTATTGTATTGTTTTACTTAACACTTACTCTAATATTCAAAACATTATCTACTAGAGGTTAAAATATTGAATTACAGAGTAAAGAATTTCAGAAATGATTCACTTCAATAGATTAACACAATTTATAATTTAACAAGCCTAATGTTTTCTGAAAGTTAAACCAAAATGGCTACTGTGTAATAATCAGCCAAGAAAGGGATAAAATTTCTTTTTATATTTTTTGGCAATAATGGGAATTGAACAAGGGGCCTTCATACTGAGGCCCATCTCCAGGCCTTCTTAATTGTATTATTTAATTTTGAGACAAGGTCTCACTGCATTGCTAAGTTTCCTGCCCTGGGCTCAAACTCACAATCTTTCTGCCTCTGCCTCTCCAAGTGCCAGAGTAACAAACATGTGCCCAGCTGGATAAAATCCTTTGTAGAAGGATTTTCTACTGCATTCAGTTACCATTGAACTTAAAGACATTGTATTTTCCTAAAAAAAAGAGAAAATAGAGACTGAAGGATTTCAGTTTGTTTTGAATATGTGAGCTTTTACAAACAGGCAAGCAAGAAGACTTTGTATGGCACCTATCATAGAACCACTTTAAAAATATATGCATTACAGTAAAATGGTGACCATTCAGTACCTGTTCTCAACCAGCATTAAGTAGTAAAGCTGTGCTGTTACACACTGGCCATACTCTAACATATTTCTCTAATTTTATCTATCCCTGGCCACAAATATTTTTCCAGTTTTTTTATCTTGCTGTTTTTCCCTCTTCATCTTTCTTTTCTTTTCACCAACATTAGAATTCATAGAGACAAACCCACAAGTAGAAACAGTTACCAAAATCTTAGGCTATTTAGGATGGTAAATGATGCTAATTTAGAGAAAATCAAAACTCAATTTTCAATGCATCTAAGAGCAAAGAATGTACATTCAAGAGGAGATAAATGACAAAGCAGACCAGAGAAGAATCTTGGGTGTCAGGTAGGAAACACAAGAGTTGGCATATTATTTGGCTCTTGAAGAATAGGTAAGTGCTTGCCAAGTAGAGAAAGTGTCTGAAGAGCTTCCAGGAAAGAAAAGCAATATATGAAACACACAGGCTTTGAAGTCATGTTGTGTCTGAGGTAAAGAACTCTCAAGCCAGAGAGAGAACAAGACAGCTGTGGTTCAGGAACCTCCTCTGGCCTGATCACCTTTTTGACCTTGGATAGACCTGATCTTTTACTTTGACACAGTATCGGGGATTACAAGATTGTAGTTAAAAGCAACTTTGGTTGTGATAGTGTTTCATTCTGTCTTCATTTGTGATTTGGCCATTAGCCAGGATATAAACATATCCTCTAGTTTTTCTAACTAACACATGGACACAAAAAAATTGCTTATACTTGTAGAGTACCAGGTGCTTTCTTCATATGCATAATGTTTATCAATCAACTTTTGACTAATATATTCAATACAAAAGAACTTTGCCATATGTTATTAACAACACTTCATGCCAAAGCAAATTTCAATATAGCAAAGTAACAGCTGGTATGAGGACAGCAGAACTAAGAGTAATTAAGATGTAGATTCCCACCTAAATAAAAATGTAGTTAGAGCATTTAGTATCAAATAATCTATTTTACCAAAATGCACGGACCCCTTGGTTACCTGAGCTCTCTGCCCCTTTGAAATTATGAATTACTAACAATTAAATGTTTAAGTTTTATTTAAGAATGAAACAAAGGATTCTTTGTCTATCCAGGGCTATTTCTGCCTGCCAGATTATTCACCACTAAAATGAGAATGGCTTGTTATTGCGGTACATGGATCTACATAGCACAGGATAGTTTTCTGCTCTATACACTCAGCCTTCGCAGAACTGTACTTTCCAATTTACAACAGGAAATCCAATTCTATAAAAATCTAATTATTTCATATGGTGGACTCAGCATGACTCTACCCTACACTCTTTCCCTCTTTATTTGGCTGGGTGATGAGTGTATTTCCTCTAGGGGTTTATATTTTTTCAACCCAGATACATTTTGAGAACACACACACGAAAAAGGATTTGGCACACATCTTTTCCCATCCCCTTTCAGTAATTATAGTTAATGAAACTGTGTGTGTTTTTTCACTTGTGTGGTCCCCTGGAAAATAAGAGTTTATTTTATTCCAAAAAATGTCATTTCAGTATTTTGGTTGGTTCAATATTATTATCTTTTTCAAGGGTAACAACCAGATCCAGTCCAAAAATATGTTAATAATTATGGTATTAACCACGAAAGAAACTGCTGTACTTCGAAATTAAAATTCATCTTCTGCTGCTCTGTTCCGGTAATAACTAGGTCATGAGTTTGGGTGCTCCTGCTTAACATGCATTTACTATCCATATATATTCCCTCACCTAGAGGCCTGATATTTTTAATGAGATTATATCAAAGGATGTGAAGGCTGGAGAGTAGCAACATCATTTTACTGGGTAATTCCCAGAACTCTGGTCCATTTCAGTGAGGCAATTAAGACTGCTGACTACAGTAAATGATACTAAGAGATTTGAGAGGTTTTTCTGCATGAGTGCATAGTTTAAAAAATAATTTAGGTTTACTTAACATAAAAAATACTACCGGAGGGGGAAAATATGATTTTTTTCCCCTCTTCATTTTTCAATTTAGCTCAACTCATAGAAGCGATTTTCTCTTACTGTGTCTGTGTGACACTTATGTGCCGAGTAATGATAAATGATTTCTTTGAGGTGTGCTAAAAGAAGTAGATTTTAATTACGTGCTTTTCCTATATGTCACTAATACGTATAACACTCATTAGCATGATATCCCCTATATTGTTTATCTGAGGAAAATGAATAAGTCTAAATACCAATCTCATCAAAAGCTTTGTGCATTTCAGTCTCTTCACTGCCATTGCTTCCAAAGACAATAGGAGGACTCCTGAAAACAAACACAGGGAAATCAAAGTTTGCTGTCTTGAAGAGTTAATTCTGACAGAGAGGTGACCTTTATTCCTATATACTCACTCTTTTTATTTAATTTAATTTTATTTTTGTTTCATTTTATTTATTTATTTGTATTTTTATCAAGCCTCTCCAAAGGGACTCATCATATGCAGGGTTCTATGAAGAGAAAAAGCCGAGCATTGTCCTTATCACCTCCTTCCAGAAAGTGGCAGGGTAATAGGACTTTGTAAGGCGAAATGAAGCCCAGTCTGATGGCTGCTGATTAAAAATTGACTCTGCCACATCAAAGAGGAGTTGAAGGTGAAAATGATGATCACTTCCCTCTCCCAGGGACCCTGCACCATTTCTTTTATTCAACCTTGAAAGGTTTTTTTCTGAATAAGATAATATCCCTCGAGTCCATTCTGCCTTGGCAGCATGGAAAAATGTAGATCAGTATGCCTATTCTTTATGAAAAAAATGGGATTTTGTTAATGACATAGCACTTTAAAGTGATGGCTTGTATGTGGTAAATGCTGAGAAATTAATTATAAAATGCTTCTTAGATGAAGTATGAAATTAATTGTCGATATGCAGCTACTGAAAGAACCACTGTAAACCTCTACTGTCTTTATTGCTTTTTCCTGACTGTTTTTACCTTTAGATATAGTATAGATTCCTATATTCCTTTTTATTTTCATCACATTGTCGAAATGCTGAATTTTCATAAATGTTGCCATCTGTATATAACACCCTTATATCTAAATGAAAAGCTTGTTTTAATGTCAGTGTATATTGCAGAATGTCTTGTGCTACCCACTTGGAGACACAGTTCCCAGAGTATATAAACATAGAAGTATATGAATACACAGATATATAACTATAGATTCACACACACAGCCCAACTAGACATGCACATGCGTATAGAACTGACAAAATGTATTTTACAAACTTTTATGTATTAATAAAAAACATAGAATGTAATATATGCAAAATATTAAAGAGAAATGCCACTTTATTCTGCTTGGAAGAAATAAG
>RJWT010040979.1:0-12404 GCA_004365215.1 Cuniculus paca
ACATAGGATAAAGACAAATGATTAAGCAGAATTGAAATTTCACATTAAAGATGTTAATCATGTTCAACAAAATAACAGTGTTTAAAAATTAAATATACATGAATTCATATCAGGACTCTTATACAGTAACAAGAAAGCTATATATCTTTCTGTTCTTTTCAGTCATATTTATATGCATGATAACACATATGTATGTTAACTGTACTTAACTGTACTGTGTGCATTTGAGTGTGAAAGGTTTAATAAGATAATGCATGTGCAACAAATGTCACTGTACTAGTTTAAAATGGAAATAAAAAAGAGCTGAATTATTAATATCAAAATATAAATATTTTATTTAAGAATATTGCATGAATAATTAGTGTATAACTTTTGGTGTATAATTCCCAACAAATATTAAGTTTGACAGTTCTACTGGCATTTTGGATCATTTAGAAATTAATGCCAAAACCAGACAAAATGTGTTTACTCACATAAATCTGTATAAATATATATTATATGTAAATACACTGTATATAAAGAGGAAATAAAAGAATGCAAGGATAGTATATTACAGATACTGTGATAATTTCATATACTAACATTTAAAATAAGAAAATTATGATCATATGAAAAGATTTTTCAAAAGACGATTAAAATTCAGCTTTCATTCTAATAAAATTTCAAACTGAATAAATAAGAAAAAAGTATCTCTAGAATGACAAGTAGCAACCATCATGTTAAATTTGAATGAATAATTTTATTAACATACTGAACAAGATAGGATGATGAAAGCACAATTATTTTTCAATTTTCCTTTTAGTATTTCTGGAGAATTTTGTTTGTTTGTTGGTTTTTGAAACTGGGGATCAAACTCATGACCTTGTGCTTGCCAGGAAAGTGCTTATGCCACTGAGCTAAATCAGCCCTGGAGAATATTTATACAAGAAGTAAAGTACTTGTAATTGTAAATGATGATACATCTATCTGTTGATATGATTGTGAACCTAAAAAACAGCAAACTTCAGCTAAAAAATGTCAATTTCTAAGGATTTATTATTATTTTATTATATGTTTGCAGTTTATGCAGATTATACTCACCTTGGAGAATGGTTCCATGTACATAGCACAGCTTGTTAAATTCTATTTTTCAATCATCTTACCTTTCAATCACCCTTCTTCCCTCTCTTCTTTAATCCCTCATGCCATTTTTCATTCTTATTGATATTATAATATTAGCTCATTTTATGCATATAATGGCTATAATAATTAAGGTTATTAGGGTCCTTTAAGTGGCATATCTTTATTGTATTTTACTTATTGCTCCTTCTACTCCTCTTTACCCTTCATGTTTATAAGATTATTGGGTACAAGTTAAATAGAAAAAATACAGTTTTAAAAGTAATAATATTTAAATTAAAAGTAATAAAATGAAACTAACAAAATTTAAAGTAACAATTTAAATAAATGTTGAAGTAACAATATGAAAACTATCTAAAATAGTAAGTGATATATTAGATAAGAAAATTCTAAATAAAAATTCTAGATCACATATTTAAATTCATTAACAGGAGCAAGGCCCCAGTGCCACACTCTGGAGGTGTGTCCAGGCTACTAGTGTGGTCCAGAGGCTCAGAAATCCTCTCAGCCAGGCACATGGCCGTGGCACCATACTCTGGAGGTACATCTCTGTTAGCTTCCTGGGTCCTGGAAGTTCTGAGCTCTACCCAGCCAGGCACAAGACCCTGGCAACATGCACCAAGGCTGCATCCTTGCTACCTGCATGGAGGATCCAAGCTCTGCCCAGTCCATCATCTCAGAGCAATTCATCAAGGAATGCTCAGCCGGCCTCACAGGTCACAGGGAATGCCCAGCCAGCCTCACAGGACACACTCTGGGGGGTGCATCCCTGCTAGCCACCTGGGTCCCAGAGGTTCTGAACTCCAGCCAGCCAGGCACAAGGCCCCAGCACCACACTCCAGGTTGTGTGCCTGCTAGCTGCATGGAGGATTCCAGCTCTGCCCAGCCCAGTGTCTCAGTGCAACACAGCACAATCCATCATGGGAACACTTGACCAGCCTCACAGAGCAAAATGCTCCAGTGTTGTAGTTCAGGGATACACCCTAGCTAGCCACAGGGATATCAGAGGATTGAAGCTCTGCTCAGTGCAGTGTTTCAGTGTAATCCGTCAGGAGGGTGCCTGGCCAGTAGCATGGGTCCCAAAGCAAAATGACAAAATGAAAGAGCAAGTTGCAGTCTCAGTCCTCCAGCCCAGTGAGAACAAACCCAGGAGACATTGAAATGGAAGACACTGGAAATTGCACAACTGAACTTTCTGAAATAATAGCAATTCAAGTAAAGAAACAACTCCATGAAGCAATAGAGGAAATCAGATCAGAAATAATCTCCTAGGTTAAAAAAAATTGACAAACATTATGAAAGAAATGTTAAGTGTATCTACCTGAAGATCTAGATAAAAAATAGAGGAATGTAAGAAAATGATGGAAACCCTGAATGAGCAATATAAGAAAGAATTAGAATGCATGAAACAGATTCAAAGGGACATTCAGGAAATTAAAAATTCTATTGAAAAGTGGAAAAACTGCTTGAATGAAGCTGAAGATAGACTTTCAGACCTTGAAGACAGGATGGAAGCTTACGATCATGAAAGAAATGATCTATTAAAAATAACAAGGAACTGGGAAACAACAATTCATCAGCTACAAGATGATGCAAAGAGAAACAATATGAGAGTGCTAGGTCTCAATGTGAAAAGAGGGGTCAATACAAATGACATAAGAAGACTATTTATAGAAATAATAGCAGAAAAATTTCCAAACATGGAAAAAGAATCTGATATGCAGATAAGTGAGTCATATAGGAACCTAATTAGTCATAAACAAAATAAATCTTCACTCAGACATATAATAATTAGAATATCAGAAATTCAGCACAAGAACAGAATCCTAAAAGCTCTCAGAGAAAGGAAACAGATCACCTAGGTAGGAAAGCTTATCAAAATTGTAGCAAACTTCTCAACTCAAACTTTCAAGTCAAGAAGAGCTTGGAATGAAGTATTACCAGTACTGGAAGAAAACAACTTTCAACCCAGATTGATTTATCCTGCATAACTATCTTCGAAAATTGATGGAGAAATAAGATACTTCCACAACAAAGAACAACAGGAGAAATTCATGACCACTAAACTAACACTACAAAGAGTCCTGAAAGATACTCTAGAAAAAGATAAAGATAACTACAATTCCAAGAACAATGACAGAAGGAAACCACTAAGCATGGAAAACAATCGAACAGAAAAAGTAGAAATTCAACAACAGAAAGATAACATGACAGGGATAAGTCAGTACATATCTGTTATATCCACCAATGTAAATGGTCTCAACTCACTACTTGAATGAAACAGACTGGAAGAGTGGCTTAAGAAACAAAATCCAGCAATATGCTGTGAATAAGAAACACATTTAACTCAAAAGAAAATTCATAGACTAAAAGCCAAAGGGTGGAAAAAAATGCTCCATGTGACAGGAACCCAGAAAAAAGCAAGGGCAACTATTCTGTTTGCAGAAAATGTGAGCTTCAAACCAAGAATGAACAAAAGAGATAAAGAAGGTCACTACATACTTATGAGGGGAAAACTTGAAGAAGAAGAGATTACAATCATAAATATATATGCACCAAATATGAGAACACACAACTATGTAAGACAAATTTTAATAGACATGAAAAATCAAATAAGCAATAATATAGTTATAATGGAGGACCTTAACACCCCATTGTCACAAAGACACAGATGAACCAAACAAAAAAGCAGCAAAGAAATAACAGAACTTGGCCTGGGGATCTAGCTCAGTGGCATAAACGCCTGCCTGACAAGAGCAAGGTCGTGAGTTCGATCCCCGGTGCCGCAAAAAAAAAAAAAAAGAAATAACAGAACTGAATCAAACTTGTGAACAAAATGGACCTGGTAGATGTGTACCAAATGTTCCACCCAGTGATATCAAAATACACATTCTTCTCAGCTGCACATGGGTCATTCTCTAAAATAGATCATATATTAGCCCACAGAACATGCTTAAGTAAATGTAAAGGAATCAAAATAATCTCATGCATATTATCTGATCATAGTGTAATAAAATTGGAAATTAGTGACAAAAATCTGACAAAAACTTGATAAACACATGGAAATTAAATAACACTTTCCTAAATAACCAATGGGTCACAGAAAAATTAAAGAAGAAATTAAACAATATTTACAATCAAATGAAAATGCAAATATAACTTACTGGAACCTGTGTGATACAATGAAATTAGCCCTCAGAGGGAAATTTATAGCAGTAAACTCCCACATCATGAAAATGAAATGAACACAAATAAATAACCTAAAACTGCACATCAAACTTCTAGAAAAAGAAGAGCAAGTCAAGCACAAAGCCCAAAGAAGGGAGGAAGTTATAAAGATAAAAGCAAAAATCAATGCAATTGAAACTAAGAGATAATACAAAGCAATAATGAATCAAAGAGTTGGTTCTTTGAAAGAATATATTAAATTGATGAACCCTTAGCCAAACTTATCAAAAAGAGGGAAGAAAAAAACTCAAATCCATGCAATAAGATATGAAAAGTTTGAAATCACTACAAACCCTGTGTAAATACAGAAGGTCATCAATACCTACTTCAAAAACTTTTACTCTCATAGATTCAATAACACAGAAGAAATGGACAGATTCCTAGAAACATATGAATTACCAAAACTGGATCAAGAAGATGTAAAACTGCTGAGTAACCCAATTTCAGTGAATGAAATTGAGAATGTAATTAGAATCTTATCTACAAAGAAAAACCAAGGTCCTAATGGATTCACTGCAGAATTGTACAAGAAATTTAGGGAAGACTTAATGCCAACACTCCTCAAACTCTTCATGAAACTGAAAGGGAAGCAAGTCTCCATAACTCATTCCTAGAAGCGAGTATTACCCTAATACCAAAACCAGGGAAAGACCTAACCAAGAAAAAGAACTACAGGCCAACCTCCCTAATGAAGATAGATACAGAAATCCTCAATAAAACACTGGCAAATATAATGCAACATACCATCAAGATTATACACCATGATCAAGTGGGATTCATTTTCTGGAATGCAGAGGTGGTTTGACATACATAAATCAATAAACATAGTACACCATATCAACATAGCCAAAGGGAAGAATCACATGATCATCTCAACAGATGCAGAAAAAGCTTTTGATAAAATTCAACACTCATTCATGATAAAAACTCTAGAGAAAATTGGAATAGATTGTCTTTATGTCAATCTGATAAAAGTTATATATGATAAACCAACAGCCAATCCGTTACTAAAAGGGCAAAAACTGAAAACTTTCAACCTAAAATCAGGAGCAAAACATGGATGTCCATTATCATCACTCCTACTCAATATAGTTCTGGAAACATTAGCCACGGCAATTAGACAAGAGGAAGAAATAAAAGGAATAGGGATAGGAAAGGAAGAAGTTAAATTACCATCATTTGCAGATGATATGATACTTTACATGGAAGACTTACAAAACTCCATTGAAAGACTTCTAGATGTAATAACCATTTTCAGTAATGTAGCTGGATACAAAGTCAACACTCAAAAATCAACAGCATCCCTGTATACAAACAACAAACTCACTGAGAAACAAATAAGGGAAACCACACCCCTTACTATAACATCCAAAAAAATGAAATACTTAGAAATCAATATAACAAAAGAAGCAAAAGATCTATGCATTGAAAATCACATTACACTGAAAAAGGAAATCAAACAGGATTTCAGAAAATGAAAATACATTACCTGTTCATGGATAGGACAAAGTGGGTGAAAATGGCCATTATCCCACAATTGTTATGCTGATTTAATGCAATTCCAATCAAAATACCATTTGCATACCTCACAAATCTAGAGAATTATTCCTAAAATTCATCTGGAACCAGAAGAGATCTAGAATAGCAAAGGCAATTCTAGGCAACAAAGGCAAGGCAGAAGGCTTCACAATCCTCCACTTGAAATTATACTATAAAGCTACTGTGATATAATCAGCATGGTACTGGAATGAAAACAGTTCTGAAAATCTATGGAATAGATTAGAAGATACAGCCACAACTACAAAACACTTGGGCACCTCATCTTTGACAAGGGGACCAAACATGTTCACTGGGAGAAAGATAGCCTTTTTAATAAGTGGTGCTGGAAAAAATGGCTTTCCATATGTCAAAAACTAAAACTAGATCCATGTCTATCACCATGCACTAAACTAAAGTCAAAATGGATCAAAGTTCTAAATATTAAAACTGAAATGCTATATCTTCTGGAAGATAAAGTAGATAAGAATCTTGATGACGTGTAGGCAGAAAGTTCATGAACAAAAATCAAACTGCAAGGCGAGTAGTTCAATAATCAACAACTGGGATCTTGAGTTGTTAAAAAGTTTTAGCATGCCAAAATAAATCTCCAACAGAGGGAAAATAAAGCCCACAAATTGGGAAAATATCTTAGCAAACTGTTCCTCAGACAAAGGACTTCTATCTAGACCTTATAAAGAATTAAAAAATATCAGACCCCCAAAATTCAAAGACCCAATCCAAAAATGGGCATCTGAGGTGAATATGCACTTCTCAGACAAAGAAATACAAATGGCAAATAAATATATGAAAAATATTCAGCTTCATCAGTCATTTGAGAAATACAGATTAAAACAACAGTGAGATTTCATCTCACTCCAGAAAGAATGGCCAAGATCAAGAAATCAACCAATAACAAATGCTGGAGGAACTGTGGGGAAAAAGGAAGTCTTTTCCACTGTTTTTGGGAGTGTACACTGGTGCAACCACTGTGGGAATCAGTGTGAAGAAACTGCAGAAATCTAGGATTAGAGATTCCATCTGACCCAGATATTCTGCTTCTGGGAATTTTCCCAGAAGTATTGAAAAACTCATGCCACCGTGATATATGTGCATCCATGTTTATAGCAGCACAATTTGTAATAGCCAAATCTTGGAAACAACCCAAGTGCCCATGAATCAAGGAATGGATAAAAAAAGATGTGGTATTTTTATACAATGGAGTACTACTCTGGTATAAAGAAAGATTGCATCAAAGTTTTCTAAGTAAGTGGACACAACTTGGGATCATATTTATAAGTGAAATAAATCAAACTCACATGTGTAAATACTGTATTGTTTCCCTAGTGTAAGAAACTGAAAGAGCAAAAATATTTCTATTATTCCAAACAGAATTCATATGTCTATACTATATTTCCAAATAAAAGTTTTTTAATAAAATAAAAATAATTGATATTTTAGAAGAAGAATATCTGAAAACTATGAGAAACTCATGAATAAAATATTAGCATTGAATATTGGGAAAATAAAAGATACATAGATTGGCATGAAAGAAATTACAATCCAAAATCACTCTCAGTCTATAAAGTTTTGTGATTACCAAAATGGTGTTTCAATTATATAAGAAAAATTGATCATTTGAAAAATAATTTAAAATACCAAGATATTTTTATGCAGTCACACTTATTTATTTATTTATTTATTTATTTATTTATTTATTTATTTTTTGTGCAGCACCAGGGATTAAACTCATGACCTTGTGCTTGCCAGACAGGTGCTTAGGTGCAGTCACACTTTCTGATTCTACACTTAATCACATTTTGTGATACCTGAAAAATGTATTGGCTTACTTAATTGTGATTTTTTGTTACATTTTCTCATACAAAAATAGACTTTTCACAAAAAATTTTTCTATTCCAAATTTACATTGATAATTGCATTTGTTGAAAATGAACTTCAAAAGTAATATTCTGTGAATCAATTTTCTGAAAAGGTTATTAAAATGTTTTCTTCCTTTCTCTCCACTGTATCTGATTGAGGGTAGATTTGTATGTATCTCAAACAGACAATGTATCTTAACAGACTAAGTGGAAAACATATTTGAAAAAATGAGGTTTTCATTTAACCAAATTTAAAAAGACCTACAAAAATGTAAAACTACTGTCATTATTATCACTTCTTTATTTGTAAAACATGATTATTTTTAAAATACGAACAATATTTGTATTAACATGAAATGTCATACTATTGTTATTTTTGATAAGTTAACATATTTGAAATTTTATCTGAGTTTCAAATTTCTATGCAATCAGTAATGATAAATAGAATCCACATAAATTTTCTCACTTTGAGTCTTCCATAATTTCCAGGAGTGTGTACTTATTATGTGACAACATTACAAATGTTGTCATCAAATAGCACCAATATACACATAGCAAGATTTTTGGAAGAGTGTGCTTAGTACAAAAAATTTGTACACAGTGTTGTTCATACCACTATAACTTTTTGTTTTGTTTTGCTTTCTTTCATAAAAATATTTTTGCTGTAACCCTTTAATATCCATTGACTGAGAATGATAATATAATCAAGGATACATGAATTTCATCATATTATGTTATGTCAATGTTACGATTTCATTCATTATACAGAACAGACTAAAAACAATTCTATTTACAATTTCATTTCGAGATCACATTGTTTTTGCTATATCTACTTTTTTCAGTGTACTTAAATTACTTATTTTCTGGTTTTAGCGTTAACTTTTTCTTGTATTTGTCATTGTTTTCTCTCCAAGACTTGGTAACAAAGATATAAGCAACAACAGCTATTTCAGTAGAATCATATATAGGCAGTCATTTGACAGACTTGACAACTGGGGCTTGTAAATTCTATCTTAACTATCAAGGACGAGTGAGTTGACCAGGGCTTGGCACCATTTGCTTTAATATCATTCACTATAAAATGGGAAGGATGCTAATGGCTCCCCATGGTGCTCTGAGAGTGGAAGGTTACTATAGCACTGTGAAATGCTCAGATTTGAAGAGTCACCCTCAGCAGTATATTATATAGAACTTGTAGAATTGTTAAGTTAGTTGAAATGAAGAATATCATCGCTAATATGACTCATTTTATAATGGAACTTTAAATACAGAATCTTATACAGTTCTGGAAATAGAGAAGTTCAGTACTTATGTTAAGATTTTGAATTTTCAAAGAGTGCTGAATTTTATTTGGTTCTTCTAAGAAATAATGAGGATTAGCATAATAAATTATTTGACTCCGAATGTGTAGCTACTTCCTAATAATACCCAATTGTTTACACACACACACACACACACACACACAGACACACACACACACACAGAGTTTGGGACCCCTATTTATTCTGGAATTGAATTATAGCACACTGAACTATAATGTATTGAAGTAAATTTTGAATTTCTTTCTTGCTTTAAAACACAACTGACTCAACTTTTATATTTATGCTAAATGAGTCAGGTTGACAGATGATTTTAGTCCTACTTGGGAAGGAGAGACATGATTAGGGCAAACAAAAGTAGGTAATTTTATAAGATAAAGTTAAATATAACCGATAACACATGGTATTTAAAGAAGGACTATAATGTTGATTTCTAGGCATGATATTGAAATTCAAGACAATATGAAGTAGCTGAATTTAGGCAAAAATAGTAACGATGAGCAGGACACAGAGGGAAGGAGAGGTATAAGTATTAAAAGATCATTTTTTCCTGAGGTGTTTAAAGACTTCAAGTCCTTTTGCAATTATAAATTCAATAATAATGTTTTTATTAACACTTTTATCTTATTGATACCTTTCTATTTTAAGCATCATTATAGAAGTTTTCAAAGGACTAAATTATTTAACACTCCTAACCAACTATAGAGAAAAGAAAGTTGAGTAGAAAATGTTGTTAGACTTAACTCCTCACAGTCAGAGGATAAATTTTTACTAGAGCCTTGGTTTAAATTCCTGTGAGTTTGGTACTTCACCACAATAAAGTATCTCTGGAATCAAGGGCATGAAATAAAAAGTGGAAACATTAAGATTTTGAAAGTGCTGACTTGAAAACAAGAAATGAAATTAATAAAATAAAATCTCAAATAAGACTTGGCATCTCAACCATTTTTGACTGAAATTTTAAACTTTCAGTAAAAGCAAAACCTCTATTGATGTTCTCTGGCAGGACATGTTGATAGGTATATTTTCTATAAGATATGAAAATTGAGCTAGCCAGAATAACGGCTCCTAAGATGTCTGCATTCTAAACCTGGACTTGGGAATATGTAACCTTGCATGACAAAGCAACTTTGCAGACATGATTGTAAAAACAACTTTATGCTGTAAGATTATCCTGAATTATCTGTGTGGGTCCAAAGTAATCAAAAAGATCTTTATAAGTGATATATATTTATAAGGAAGCAGATGAGTCACAGTCAAAAACAGAGATTTGGTAGCACAGCTGAGAAGAATGTGTATTTGGATGTCATTGGGTGGAGCATTTGGTACACATCTACCTGGGAAAATCAGAAAGAGGAAATACTTGAAAATTTGCAAAGTAGCAGAAAATTAGTGACTTAACTGATTGATATTTAGACAAAGATAATAGAGTAAGATGAGTTCACATTTTACTCCTTCCTTTGGAGAGGAAACTTGTGCAAATTTTCCTTCCTGGTCCATCCTTGTGATTGGTCTTACTTGGGCACTCCTACACATCAGAAAACCTTACTCAGGCAAGACTACACGTAAGTGAGTAATAATTTTTTCCAATTCTGTATAGCAGCTCACAGATATAAAGTATGTTTCATACTGGTTTTTATTTGTAATAAATGTGATGCATCAGCCTCCATCTTTACCTTGTTTCATTTATCAAATTACTCAAATATGGACAGGAAAGGATTTTAGTTTATTAAGAAATTATTTTTTATAAAAACCATAGAAAATAGAAATAATGTACACTTTTTATGCCAGCCTATAAAGGTTTAGAAAAGTGATTTACACACACACACACACACACACACACACAAATAGACATTCTAGATGTGACTGTTTTTGTAAAGTGCTTTTATTTAGGTACATTTTGGAGCCCCTAACCTTAAAAACACTGATGGTTATTGAAGGAAGTCCTAAGGATAAAACTTATACAGGAATGTGATAGTAATATCATCATAAGAATTGTATTCCCAAGGCCAGAAGCAAAACAAAATAAATGACAAACTGCAATGAAGAACAAAACAACAAATTACTCTTGTGAGAAGTCACTGGAAAATAGGCTTACATTTTGAATACATGTAATTTCCTGGAAAAAAATCATTCTCTCTGTTTAAACACCAATGCCATGAGGTTCAAACATAAATCTATAGCAATATACCAGGCTTTCTTATATTGGTTTCTGGATCCATGCTGGCACATATGCATGATAGGACACCCTAGTGTTAATGGAGAATGCAGGGGGCCATATTTATATTAAGTATATTGCAGAAGGGAAAACAGTCCACTTGTTAACATCAAAAACTTTATAAACAAGCAAAAACACTTTAGAAGTAGAGACTCACAGAGAATTTACAACAGGCAACAAAGACAGTAATCTGAGTTCTGTCTTCTGTGTATCTTTCCCACTGCTTTGAAGGTAGAATGTTTCTTTAATGATTTCAAACTGGGGCAAAATACATGTGTTCAGGGATAAGCAGGAGGTCAGGCCTATGCCACACTTAAAATATGAAGAGGCTATTAAATAGCTAGAAAACAACAAATTGATAAAATATGTAATCTGGAAATTCATGATAAAATTTATTTCAGCTTTCCAAAATACAGTATTCTAAAAAATGTCAGGACCATCTCATAAGTTTTGTGTTCAACTAAAAGTCAATCTAATGTTTTATTACTGACCTAACTTGGCACTATGGTGATACACTGCAGATCCAGAACAGTGTAATGTAGTGAATCTTAAAACTTCTAATCATGATTTAATTCCTCACACCCTACAACAAACTGCTGAAGGTAGAAGATACATATTGTAATGTTAACTAGAACAAACACTGAAGATAGACTACCAGAGATTAACCCTGCCTCTTCCACATCCAAACTGCTGTATGACAGGCAAATTTGCACCCTATTTCCCTCAGACTCAAACTGTTTCTTCTTATCTTATTGGAGAGTTATACATATTAGTTAGTTTAATATCACAATATTATTTGGCAGAAGAAAGCAATAAATGTATGTTAAATAAGTTTAAAAACAATATTCTGAGAGAGAACATCAAAGATGGTGGAACAGTAAGTATCAGAGTAAGTAGTCTCTCTGAGAGAAACAGTTCAGATGCTGGAATACAACATCATGGAGGGACAGGAAGGAAGGAAGTGGGTCCCCTGGACCCAGGAAGAATCTAAAATATGAATTGAAGCCCACAAAGAGAATAAAAAGAATTTAAATGAAGAAGAAGGTGGTGGCTGGCAATGCCTTAGCCTGGAGTCAGACTCACCCTGTGAGAAGAACTATTGAG
>RJWT010040980.1:0-12408 GCA_004365215.1 Cuniculus paca
AGTAAAAGAAGCAAAGTTGAAATTATGAATTACTCTATTTCAAATTGTTTCATCACAGTGCTTGAGGACTGTGAGTTGATGTGGAGAGAGGAAAAGAAAAAACAAACCTATTTTATAATACTTACTAATGTTTTTATCTATATTTATAGTTGATTACAATATATTTATACAAAATTATAAATGATTTAAATGTAAAGAACTGGTTACATAGTAGCTAACCACGAATGCATGTGAAAGCTCTGTTTCTCACATATCCAGTTTTTGCATTACTAGAAGCATTTTTTATTTCATTTCCATGTCTAAGTTTTACAA
The DNA here is from genome assembly GCA_004365215.1 of Cuniculus paca. Classification (NCBI taxonomy): domain Eukaryota; kingdom Metazoa; phylum Chordata; class Mammalia; order Rodentia; family Cuniculidae; genus Cuniculus; species Cuniculus paca. Next base: position 313 of record RJWT010040980.1, read on the forward strand.
ATGATTCTGTCATCTATCTGTCCATTTGTTCATCCATCCATGTATCTTTCCTAATGTAAATCTCATATGTAAACACACACTTACATAAATATATGCTCAACAAAGAACTTTTAATTCTTGGGTCATCTTTAGGTTTCTATATAATTTAAAATAAGGTACTATTTTCCAATTATAAACATACTTGCTCATTGAAGACAAGTTTAAAAATTCGTGAAAATAAAGATCACCCAAGTCTAATAACCTAGTGGAAATGATAATTATCATATTATTCAATTTTTGTAACATCTAAATTGTATATGCACGGAACATTTTTGTTTTGAGATACTTATAGATAACAGGAAATTATAAAAATAGCAGAGATGTCTTGTATACAATTCATTCAGTTATACTCAATTGCTTTATTTACATGAGTGTAGTACATATCAGAAGCTAGGAAATTAACATCAGAACATTGTATGTATATAAATTGAAGTCATTTTTGTCACATGTGTAATAGTGTGACCATCGTCACATGGTTACATGTGCATGCATCTTTAAAAAATGAGATCATTCTTTATAATCTGTTTTATAATTTTTTTGTATTTAGTATACTATATAGAGAATGTTTTTTAATACAGTTTGTATCTCTCTGATAAAGAGAACATTTTAAAAATGTCTGTCTGGTGTTCCATTGTTCAGACAGACATCTTTGTATGGGCATCTTGGATAACTTCCTTTAAAAAAACTAGAATTGTGTAATTAATGATGACAAACATTTTATAGTTATTTTCTGTGTTCTACTAAATTACCTCTTAAGATGAATCAATTTATATCATGTGAGCCAAACTGAAGGAGGTCTAGTCCCCAGGGATTTGACCAGCATGAGTATTAGAGTTAAAAGAAATGAATACCTATTTGATAGGTTAAATGTATTAGTTTGTCATGCTTGATTATGTATATGTTTAATTTATAGTAAGTTGAATACTTCTATGTTTAGTGAATATTTATATGTCATTATTTCTAGCCATGTTTCCCATTTTTCCCCCTTTTTTGTGTGTATGTCTTTTATGTGTGAAGGATATTATCCCACTGTCCCATATGTAGTAACATTTTTGTATGTTTTTTCAGTTTTTTATTGTGGCTTTAATTTTGTTTTTAATGATTTGGCTGTAGAGAAACTAAGAATTTTTGTGTTATCAAACCTATCAATCTTTTAAAAGTAGTTTCTACCTTTGGGGACTTCTTTTCCACACTGAAATAATTAAAGTTTTTTCTTTTTCTTTTAGGATTTTTTTATATTGAACTCATTAAACCATTTACTATTTTAGTATATAATACAAGAAAAACTTAATACAGTTCTTTTTTCTAAATTGTGAGCTATCCCAGAAACAGCTGTTAAAAATAAAGCCATTTCATTGTTCTGAAATGTCCCATATATCATATATTAAAATCATGTGTACATTACACAAAGGATAGAAAGTGGGTTTTCACTTGTATTTTTCTTTCATTTATTCATTCATTCATTTAGTAATTTCTTCTTCCATTCACTCATTCCACAGACATGTATTTAGCACCCACTCTGTGCTTTAGATGTAGTGGTCAAAGTGGTGCACAAGATAGATGAGGCACCTGTCCTCTCATTCTTGCAGTGCTGGGCTGGAGAAGGGAAGGGACTTATAGCAAATAAAAAGAATGAAAATGTTCCATAGAAGTTCTATGAAGAAGAGAAAATCTAACTTCTTATTCCTTTATACCTTGATCTGAATTATTCCCTTTGCTGAATTACTGCGATGGTTTCCTGACTCTGCTACATGGTTCAGTGCTTGCTTTGCCCTAGACCATTCATGCAGCAGCCAGAGCAAGCCTTCTAAAACACAGCACAGCTCACATCACTCCTCTGCCCAAAAGCCTTACATGGCTTCCTCTTCATTATCTAATGCTGGGTAACAAATTGCTCTAAGCTAGTAGTGGAAAGAATATACCTGTGTTGGCTCATCATTTCAGAGGGTCAGGAGTTGGGGATCACAGGGAGCCATCTACCACCCCCTTCTCCATGTGATGGAGATAAAAAGCCTGAAGTGGCTCAGTAAGATCCACATAATGTGCCCCACCTCTCCCTTTCTTTCCACTACAGCCCAGTGGTCCCTGGCTGCCCCCAAAAAACAGCAAGCTCATGGAGGCCCCAGTCTCTGCCCTGTTTGCACTGCACAGTGTGCTGCTCCTCCCCATCACCCCTGACTAACTCCTTTACCTCCTTCAACTCTCAAGGTCTTTGAATGCCTCATATCTTTGTGTGAAGCATGTTTGTCAACCCCCACACCGGCACACCATTCCCCCTGCTTCCTCTGCTCTCCGTTTTCTTCCCTCCACAAACATGGCTTCTGACATGTTCTATTTTTGGTGTTGACTATTTATCATCTGTCACACCCCCTAGAAAGCAAACTCCATTAGGCCAAAAGTCTTTGTTTCCTTCATGACATATGCACAGTATGCCACACAATACTCAGCACAGAGCAAGAATTGAGTAAGTACATATTGAGTGAGTGGAGTTGGGGACCACTGAATGAGGAGACAGGTGAGGACAGTTGAACAGAGCTCTAAATGACAGGAGGCTTCCTCTGGAGATCTGAGAGAAAACTGTTTCAGGCAGGCACTTGGAAAAGTTTTTGTATAGAAGCTCTTCTAACCATTTTTGAAACATTGATTCATTTAATCCTCTAACACCCTTCAGTGTAGGCATGGTTATCATTTCCATATACAGATGAGGAAACTGAGGCACAGGGAAATTAAATAACTCACCTAATGTACCCAGCTAGTCTCTAGATTCAGGCAGAAAGCCAGGCAGTATGGGTCAGAGTCTGCACACTAATGCCTGTGCTTTGCTGGCTTTCAAGGCACAGCCAGTGTGCAGGCCTGAGCTGGAACAAACTTGAGGCTTTGGAAAGATAGCAACAAGCCCAGTGGGCCTGGAATTTAAGGAGAAGTGTATGAATCATGTCCACATCAGTGGGCAAAGGTGAGGGCATCGTGAACCTTTTAGCTTGGCATGCAGAGTGACATGTGGGTTATTCTCGTTGTTGGACTCTCTCTTTCTTTCTTTCTTTCAAAAAATTTTATTTTAAAGAGAATAAAACCAAACAAAGTAAAACAGAATAAAGCCAATCAAGACAAAGCAATGAAAGGGATACAAGACTAAAAAATAAGACACTAGGAAATTAACAATGGCTACCATAATATATCTCATTGCCTTAAAAATAGCTGCCCATCCCATCAGACATCATAAAATCAAACAAAATAAAACAATGAAAACAATACAGGACTTCAAAACAAGATAACAGGAAAGTAACAATTGTTACCATAATGCTTCTTGTTATCTTCAAAATAACTGTCCAGACCAACAGACATAGGCATGTAAAATTTACCGAACAATACAAGAACTAAGTTGGTAATTTGCTTCAGTTGTTATCTTTTCCAAAATTTCAGGTGTGTGACTTCTAATTTCTACTATGTCTGTGTCCCCTGAACATGTTCTATGTGGGCTGGAGGTCTGAGATTGTATTTTGCTCCTTTGTCTCGACATTTTCCCAGGTTCCACTAAATCAGCCCATTGCTGCATCCTGGGTGTTTCCTGCATTGGCCGCCAGTCCCCCACTGTAGTGGACTGGACTCGGTACCTGGTTCCTCTAGTCTGGGGTTCTCAGATGGTTGAGAGGCATGGAGTAGTGGTTCAGAAATGCTCCTCTGATGGCAGCAGGGCCTAGGGGCATGACTTCTCTGGGCCTGTGCTGGGCTCAATGGATGTCTCTGGGCCACTAGTGTGAGGCCTCAGTGCATGGCTTCTTCCTATTAACTTCATTTGTTCATAGGTTTGGTTTTTCTGTCTAGTTGATCTGTCTCTCTGTGACAATGGGGTGTTGAGGTCTCCTGTTATAATTGTGTTATTACTCATTTGATTTTCCATGTCTACCAGTAACTTTCTTATACAGTTGTGTGCTCCTGCATTAGGTGCATATATATTTATGATTGTTATGGCATTTGTGCTGTTTCCAGCTTTCTCATTGACCCCAATCAATCTTGTGTTATTCTTTTTTGCTTTGTCTTGTAGCTGTTGGTTGATTTATCGTGGCCTCTTGCTATTTTTGAGATACCTTTCTTTCCATGATCACTAGCTGCAATTCTGTCTTCAAGATCTGAAATTCTATCCTTTCTTTCATTCAATCTGTTGCAAATATTTACAATGGAGCTTTTAATCTCCTGGATCTCTGTTTGGATCTGTCCATGGATTCCATTTCTCTCCTATGTTGGCCTTTTTTTTTTCCATCTTTTTCTAAGTGCATCTATTTTTTATTTGTGTTTTCTCTATTATCTTTGATTTTAAGTATCATTTCTTTTTTATACGTGAGAGGTCGTTTTCTCTTTAGCCTTTTCCACTTGTTTTTTCACTTCTGTTGTTATCATTTCAGAAAGTTCCAGTGTTCGACTTCCAAGTTCATCATCTCATTGAGTTCCAGGCCTGTACTGGGTGGGCTGGGGGTCTGGGGCTGCGTCCTGCCTCTGTATCTTGCCATTCTCCACCTTCTCTTTTTTCTTTTGTCTTCTATGTTGATGCTGGCCAACTACCCACGATATATAGCTCTATCACTAGCATTGAGGCCTCTCTCAAGGAGGAAAGGAAATGTCTGTTCCTCAGGGATGTCCTCCAGATGTAATTGGTTCTTTATAGCTATCCCAAGAACCTACCGTCTTCTGGTGTTTACAGTTCTGTGATAATGTCTGTGTTACAGCCCAGAGACGTGTGGGTATGGAGCCGATCTTGGCCTCTGGATGTGGGGGGGGTGGGACTGGTCTTTTGTCGGTGGACTTCTCCAGAGTCCAACTGCCCTTTCCTCACTGCTGATTCAGACACTTGCACATTACTGGCCTCACTGATTACTTTGCCCTCCAGAGGTGTGTGTGCATCTCTGTGCTGGGCTGTTGTCCTGGGTCTTGAAATTCCCATTGGTCTCACACTCTTCCAGCCGGCCCCGCCATCCAGGATGTAATGGAGGGGTGCAGAGCATGAACTCATTGTCTTCTAGCTGGCCCTGCCACCAGGAATCTGTTGGACCCTTTCAACAGTAATGATGTGACATGTTTTAGGTTTACATAAATTTTCTTTGTAACCTAAAGGGTGAAGGATTTTTTTTAAGATAAAGAAAGAGGTAAGTTAAAGTATAAATCCTCATGAATAATTTCATTTCTCATGGATATATATTTTAAAAAGTTATACTGGTTTATGAATTCCTTCTGGATTACCTGTTATATTAGCTAATGGAATGTTTTTACCTTTTATATTATGTTTTATTACTTTGCATAGTAAGCTTTAATTTCTGAAAGTACAGATGATGCCACATTAGAAGTTTTGAGAAGAGAGACAGAAAGGAACCATGTGCACTGATTTCAAGCTACGTCTAATCCTCAATAGTCCTTCTCATTTTCAAAATGCAATCTTTGTTTAAGCAGCTTTTTAGAGGCATAATTTGCATACCATAAGCTTCACCCACTTTAAGTGAATAATTCAGTGACTTTGAGTGTATTTACAGGCTTCTGCATTGATCACAACTTTCCAAGTTTAGGACAGTCTCATCACACCAGTAAGAAACTTGTGCCTGTGAGCAGTCACTTTCCATTCCCATCTCCAGCCCCAGGAGGACATTAGTTTGCTGTCTGTCTTTACGAATTTGCACTATCTGGGCATTTCACTTACACGGAATTATATGGTATGTGGTCATTTATGTGTAGTTTCTTTCACTGAGAATAATGTCTTTCAAAAATTAATTTTATTGGTACACTTTTGATATACATAAAGATCACATTTATTGTACCCGTACATTATATATGTTGATCTTTCCTCCCTATTTTCCTTTTCTCCCTTCAACCCTTATTGCCCTCCTTATTTAAAAAAGTTTTGTTTCAACTGTTTTCCTTCTATTTATTTTGCATTTTCCCTTCCTTACCTTCCTTCTTCCCCTTCCTTGTTCCCCTTCTCATCTGATCATTTTCTTCCTACTTCCCAATATCTATCATCCATTTTGATACTTATTTATGCCTTTGGCTTCTCACACAAGAGAAACAATGTGATATTTAAACATATGTGTCTGATTTATAGAATAATGTTTTTAAGGCTCATTTACATTTTAGTGTGTATCAGTACCTCAATGCTTTTTATTGCTGAATAACATTCATTGTATGGATATATACATTTTGTTTATTATTTGTCAATGGGCATAAGAGTTTTACTGTTCCAGATGTATACACAAAAGAAGTGCATGCACTTGTTTACTATAATAAAGCTGCCTCAGACACAGCATCAATCCTTTTTTATTTTTATTATAATAAACATGGCAATTACTATACCTGTCATACATTTTTCTGATGAATGAGATAAACATAACAGATATACTTAGAAACACTGCTGGAGAGGCTATGAGATGAAGTGCTTTATATGGTTTGTGATTTAGTGAAAGAAAATCATGACTAGGAATGAATCAAAATATTAAATCTGAGTCTGCTGGAAATGATACCATGTGCTGGACTGTCACCTTGAACCCTCTTACTGTGCTGTTAGCAGAGCTACACACTGTCCAGCTCACAGGCTTTGCATACCTCTTGGACATAAGGTTTTATTTCATTATGAGCTTGAGTACAGCAGTGAGTTTTCCATTTAATAATTAGCTTCACTAATGATTGAATTGTCATTTTAAATTACTGCTAACTGAACTTGAAATTCACTTCATTAACTTTAAAAATATAAGGCTACTGCTAAATTGAATTAAAAATGTCAGCAGCTAAAATAACAAAGAAAGATATTCACTCTGTGTTTTTCAAACCTCCTGTTCTACAGAAGATTATTTTAAAGACAGAGAAATAGCTCCATATGATAAGCGTGCTAAAGAGAACATCTTAATTTTGAAGACACTTTTTAATCACATCACAAATTGAGCATAAAGGAAATACCTATGTGCCTATAGAAATTGCTTCTCAGAATTTGAAATGTGAAATACAAAGACATTCCTTATCTTAATACATTAAAACTCCAAGCATATCACAAAGGCTAGTTTTACAAATTTACACTTACTGGCAAAATACTCATAATTATTTGAGGATGGCAATATATCAAAGAAAGTTGCAGTACAGGTTGTTCTGGTTTTATTTTAAGGCTTTTAAAATTAATATAAACAAAGATTTACCAACAACTCAGTGATTCCACTCCTCCACAAAGGAATCTTTGCCCAAGAGAAATTAAAACATACGTCCACACAAAAAGCTGCACTGGAACGTCAGAAGCAGTTTTGGTAAGCATTTTTTAAAGGCATATACCTGGAAAAAAATTGCGAGATTGGAAGAAGTGCTCTGTTCAGTTTTGACAGATAAGGCCAAGACATTTTCCAGAGTAGCTGAAGCACCTAATTACCTCGCCACCAGTGTTTAAGGGTGTTTCTTGCTTCACCAATCTTAATTCATCACTAGTAAAATGCATACATAAGTGGTAGTTGGTTCCGGCCACTGTAACAAAAGTACCTAGATTAGGTAGCTTTACCAACATTTATTTCTCACAGTTCTGCAAGCTGTGAAGTCCAGGATCCAGGTGAGAATTGTGTCTGAAGAGGCTTCATTTGCTGGTACATAGATGCTCTCATTGTACCCTCACATGTCTGAAGGGGTGAGGAAGTTCTCTGCAATGTCGTCTGTTTGGGGACTATTTCCATTAATCATGGCTTCGCCTTATGTTCTAATCACTTTCCTAGTGCCTCGCCTTCAAATACTGTCACTTTGGGGGTTAAAATTTCAACATATGATTTTTTTGGGGGAGCAAACATTGATTCTATAGCAGGTGCGAGATGTATACAGTGGAATACTACACAGCAATGAAAGTGAGCACTATGATTCATGTAACAACATGCGCACATCTCAGAAACACAATATTAAATGAAGTCAGACATAAAACATATTATGTGATATCTATTTTATAAAGTTTTAAAATGATAAAGTTAAGTTAATGCTGTTAAACATCCAGGTAGTAGCTAATTTAAGAGAGTGAAGGGAACTAGTGGTTAGAAGAAAGACAGGAAGGGACTTTCCTTGACATATTCTGTTCATGAATTTCTTCACTTTGTTACATTTCTTAGAGCTCCCTAATTATGATCTACGCAACTTTGTGTGTGTATGTTAAGCCTTTACAAGGAATAAAAGACAGTTATTCAACTTAGAAAAATATTAATTATATCTTGTAACTTTGATTCAAACTTAAATAGAATGAAGGTAAAATTAATTTAAAAACCTTTTTCACATTAGTAAAATTTCATATGTACATTTCCTATATTAATAGAGGATTTTCACCCTATTTTGATTTTTAAGGGTACCTTTGTATTTTTTCTTCCTTTATCATACTGCTAACATTCTGTTATTTTATAACACATTTTAATAATTAATTTACAATAACGTTTCCTTATAATTTATTTGTTTGAAGCAATTGTAACTGTTTCTTCATATAATCATTATATAAGTTTCCAAAAAACTAAGATTTTGATTACTTTAATTTTATAAATTAATTTAGGTGGCATTGACATCTTTTCCAACTGAGGTTCTTTTTATGCAAGCCTATTATATCTGCCCATTTATTTTAATGACTGTCTTTTATAATGAAGTGATTGTGATTTTTCATTTTAAAACTCAATGATAAATACATAATTAATATATAACTTCTGGTTATTTAAAATTCAAGCATTATAAATAAATCTATAATTCTAAATTTATATGTATCCCTTTTACCACCATAGGACTATCCATAGTTATCAGTCTGGAGTGTAACAGATTCAAACTTTTTAATACATCTGTATGTGTGTAAATTGTCCCTGGAGAATACATATGACATCTTGATTTTTTAAAATGATTTTGTGTGTATACGAGCAGAAAAATTATGTGCTCTCCTATCTCAACAATGTGGCCTAAAGACCTTTCCATGTTGGGATATTGACCCTTTAAAATTGCTGATCAGCATTCAATACACTGGGGATATTATGAGTTGTTTGTCTATTTGCATTGTTTAAAATTGTTTGTGATTATAAATAGTGCCACACATATTCTCATGTACATCTACTTGTGCACACTTACAAATTTTTCTCTAGATTTTGAGTTGTAGAATTGGTAAAGGGTTACATACATATTAAATTTTGCTATGCACTGTTTAATATTCTCTATAAGTATTTTTCCCACTTCACATGCCTGTTAAGAATGTATAAAAATATTCATAAATACTTCATATCTTAAAAAACTATGGGTGATGATGAATATGATTGACTTCTACTCTCATGGCATTTAATATTGAATGTGATTATATATATAATCAACATAAATAATGTGATTATATATATAAATCGACATAAATAATGCCTTAAATGTAGCTGGATTTATAGAGTAGGAGTAGTGCCTGGCAATGGGTAGAAGTGTTTCCCTATCTCCAATGTGCACTGGTGGTGTCTTTCCAGTCAAAAGAGCAGGCTCATAAACACAGTTGTTGGGTTGCTAAGTGGATTCACTTTCTGAGCATAAACTCAAATAACCAAACTTGTAGAGCCTGAAGTACAACACTAATTTATTAATGTATAGGACAGTGGTGGTGAAGCCACAGCTCGTGTGCTACAGTGGGCTGTTTATATCATTGACAGCTCTAAAAGGTTCACCATCACTGGTATAGGAGATAAGATGTTCTAGAGTCCTGAGGGGTCTTCCAAATTACTTTCTATCTTTGTATACCCAATACTGAAAGGTAAGTTATCATTTAGGTGTCAACTAATCTAGTATTTTAAGAAAATGTATCCACATAGGGGTCCACTTTGCACATATCTCTGTAAAACATCCCAAATGAGAAAACCAATTTATAATTCTGATTGATGAGCATGGCACAAGAGAAAGCGGGAAAGAGTGGAGTTACAAGTATCTGCCTCTTCACGAAATGAGGTAAACCTGTCTGTGGTCAGACTGTGTGTGTCCTAGGCAAAGATATCCTCTCCAACATTGCTGGGATGGATCCAGCTGATACTTTTCTCTAGCATTCTCTTTTTTCTGCACTTTCAAGGATGGACAAACTGCCATCTGATGGGCTCACTATTTTCCACTACAATGCAGTAGTATTCTCTAGGAGTAATATATGTTATTTAATTCCAATAATACAATCAATAATTGCTGTCAGTAATGTTTACTTAGGGCTTATGATGTGGCAGGCACTGTTCCAAGTACTTTAAACTCTTTGTCTCATTTAATTCTCTTTAAAGTATTTCTCTATCACCATTTTTGTCCATTACATATTGGTTTGGTATCAAACTCATTTATTTTCTTTATACATTTTTGAAGTGACCCCCAATATAAGCACAGCATACAGAAAGATGATTTTATTTTATGAAAGAAATAAAACAAAATTTCAAAACAAAATAGAATAGCAATAGTTAATATATTGCATATTATTATCTTCAAAGTAGTTATTCAGAGTACAAGATTGGGGTATAAAAAATTCTCCAAATGTTATTAGCACAAACCTTGATTTTCAATGCACTAAGAGAAACTAGTAGTATAACTATCTTGTATTTTTTTCCTCTTTCCTTTTCCCTTTGCTCCACCCTAGTTCCTCTTTCCTTTTAAACAATTTCTTCACATTTCACAATATCAATTGTACATTTTGCACCTTATTTACTCTTTCAGGTTCTCATACCAGGGAGACAATACTATGTTTACACATGTGAGTCTGGTTTATTTCACTTATGAATATGGCCTCAAGTTGCATCTATTTAGCTAGAAATGGCTCAAGCTTATCCTTCTTTATGACTGAGTAGTACTCCATTGTATAAAAAGACCACATTTTTTTATCCATTCTTTGATTGATGGTATTTGGGTTGTTCCCAAGATACAACTATTACAAATTTTGCTGCTATAAATGTGGGTGCATATATATCTCTGTGAGAAACATGGTTTTGAAAAGGAATCCCAAGTAGTAAGAGATTCTTTCGTACTAGGTCAGTATGAGAAACTTCTCATGAAGGAAGAGAGTCTCAAAGCATGAGTAGAATTTTTACTGGCAGAGATAGGAGAAAATTCAAAGCTTTCAAAGAATTAATAACATTTGGGCCAGGGATTTAGCCCAGTGGCATAAGTGCTTGCCTGGCAAGTGCAAGGTCATGAGTTCAATCCCCCATGCTGCAAAAAAAAAAAAAAAAAAAAAAAAAGAATAACATTTTTCCTCTTTAAAATATCTGGTTACTTTATATGGAAAGTTTGCTTATTTTAAACACCTCATTTCTTAATAAAATCTGACAATGATTATATGCTTTATGAAGAATTTACAATGGGATAGGGGGAGGTGAAAGACAATAGAAATATTTTCTTGTAAAATTTTAAGTATTTGATTAAATTAAATGAATATAAAATAAGACTGTCATTGACTCCAAACCTTTTCTAATTGTGTTTCTCAAGCTCTTGTACATTTTTTAATTTAATAAAAATGAGACATTAAGAGATGTTCTTGAAATCCAGGAAGGAAAATTATAATGTATTGCCCTTGACTGCAACATTTGTTATTTTAGAGAGAAAAAGCATCAGTGATCACTTATAAATGGTGTCTGACCTACATTGCAGAGGTAGCGAATTTCACTGGGAACTGATCAATAACACACTGTTAAAAAAGACCTTGCTAACAGCCTTTCCTTAGAAAAAGCTGAAGTTGACAGTCAAGAAAACAATTTGTTCAATTCCATCTACTCTCCTGCAATTCCTCATGTGAAATTACTGCCTATTTCATAGTCACAAAAGTATTTCATTTATAATAATAATGTTGAAGTTCATTGCATTTTTAATACAAAAATTATATATAGACACTGATGGATCATATCATAGCAGGCTAGCTGTGTCTGATACCCTTTTTCCCAACTTCCATTATAGTATCTTGAAAAGATACATAGAAAAGACTCAAACTGGCAACAGATGGGGAAACTAAATGAAAGACAGCATGTCAAGTTTTGGATAAAATATTAGCAAACTACAAAGATATGGATCTGCTTGAAAAATGCAAGAGATGGATGGCCTGTC
>RJWT010040981.1:0-12418 GCA_004365215.1 Cuniculus paca
TTCTTTAACTATAAGTTAGCAATTTAACAATCCCATTTCCCATCAGTCACTCTCATAACACCAGTAACTTCTAATCCTTCACTTTCTCTATTAGGATGCAATCACTATTCATGTTTCTCACCCAGGTTAAAAAGAACTACCAAGGATGCAAGAATTATGCCTGGTTCTGCTCATCTATGTATACTCAGGGCCAAACACAAAGGCTTGTGTGTTGTGGGGGTTAATTAAACATTCTTGAAAACAATAACAAATAAAAAATGTAATAAAAAGCCTATCAGTAAAGCCATGTATAATTGGCATTCTATATATATGGTTTCTACATTCATAAATGAAATTAACTGTGGAGCAAAAGTATTTTAAAAAATAATTACATCTGTACTACTTGGTACAGATATTTTTTCTTGTCATTGTTCCCTAAACAATACAGTGTGACAACTATTTATATTGTATGAGTTATTGTAAGTAATTCAACATGATTTGAAATATACAGAGGGCCAAGGAAGTAGCTCATTTGTAAAACATCTGCTTAGCATTCACAAAGTCCTGGGTTCAATTCCCAGAGTCACAAAAAATAGAAAAAAGTAAAATTCACAGAAGGAAATATATAGGTCATATGCAAATGCCACATCATTTAATATAAGGGAATTGGATGTCTATTGATTTGGGTATCCATAGAGGAACCCAGAACAAATTCCTCACAGATACCCAGAGAAAACTCTGTGCTACAGAGTTTGTATGGTTCATGATCATAAAGAAGATCCAGTACAAAGTTTTAATCAGGATCTTGTCAGCTTTGCATTTAGAGAAAGGAGAGAGAGGGTGGGCTGGTTCAGCATGGAGAGACACACTGGGGTGGGAACAAGTTGTCATGGTGCCTTCAGAGGTAACTACTGAGACCACAGACTGGACAGAGTCACACAGTGGTGGGGAGAAAGTGAAAAGCCATTGAACAGCAGAAGTGGCAGAACTCACTAGTTGGGTGGATGCCACAGGACCCACAGGAGTGGATCCAGGGCATGATTTGGACCTGCGCTGCTGACAGGTTGATGATGCCATATAAAGAAGTGGGACTAGGAGCAGGAAGAGAAAATGTGCAGAATACATTTATTTTCTAGCCTCCTCTAACAAATTCTACAAACTAAGTGGCTTACAAAAACAGAAACTTATTCTGTCATAGTTCTGTAAGTCAGAAGTCTGAAAGAGTTATTAGCAGGTTGGTTCTTCCTGACACTTTGAGGGAGAATAGTAGTCAGTGTTCCCCAAAGAAACAAAACTAACAGAAGAAGTAGGAAGGTAGACAGGTACCAACATATAAATTCATGCATATATATGAATACAAAAATGTGTTAGGGAGAGGTTTCCTTGATTATGGAGGCTCTTAGCCAACAGTCTCAGTATCATTCATGATCAGCATGAGATGAGGTTGACACAAGTATGTCACTATGAACTTGATAACCCTCTCAAGAGACACAGACAAAATTCTATGGGTTTTATTGCACTGTAGACCAAGTACAGAACTGTACTGAAGAAAATAGTTCGGACTCTATGCTCAATCAATTCTTGTTTAATAATAAATCTATCACTGCCACATTTTATTCCTAACTGATATCCAGAAAAAAATCAGCACAAAATGATAACCAACCAAGCTATTGAAGAATGTCCGGTTTTAGTAACTAGAAAGGAAACTATTGGCTCAATGTTTAGGTATATTCATCTTTTATTCAGTCACTTACTCATTAAAGAATGATTTGCTGGGGAATATAGACATGCCAGGCCCTATATAAAGCCAGAAAATGCAGAAGTAACTTAACCAGCTTCTCTCCTTCAACGAATCCCTGTAGAATCAAATTCTCACCCTCAGGACTCTTGACATTTGAGGCTATGTCATCCTTTCTATAAGGATGTGTCCTGTGCACAGTAGGATGCTTAGCAGCATGTCTGATCTCAGCTCACTGGATGCCAATACACCCTAGCCTCTCAGTTGTGAGAACCAAAGATACTTCAGCCATTTCCAAATGGCTCCCATAACAAATTGCCCCAGCTGAGAACCATTGCCATAGGGTTTTAACAATGGTGATAGGCAAATTTCACATGCAAGATAATCCTGGTACTGACCATGCACTCTGGATCACTGAACTATGGTCCTGGAATCCTAGGTTGTGCTGGAGGCAGGGAGGTGGGTAGTGAGACAGAAGGCATATGCTGAAGTTTCTGGGGGTCCTGGAGCAGGAGGAGTGGGCATAGACTATTTACCAACTCACTCAGAAATCTTTGAAATTTTAACAAAGGGTACATCCATCCCGGGATCCAAATGTGAAAATGCAATTAGGGCTCAAATCCAGCATCATTGCTTTCAAATCCAGTACCTTTTCTTACAAAAACCCAGACTAAGCATCAATTTAGCAGATTAAATACTCTCATAGATACTCTTGTGGTTAGGCTGACACAGTGGACATCCTTAGCAACAGATGAAGTTCAACAATCCAGAGCTCTGCATTGTTTAAAATTCAAGACTCTGTACTGGGCTAGGCTCTCTTTTCCTTCTCATTTTCCTAAACAACTTGATTCAAATTCCCAGCTTTTGTATTAACTCACTAGAATAATTGACATCTCAATGTCTTCCTCTCTTTGTCACAGGTTGCTAAATATACATTCTCTCCAGCAAAGTTTCCAGATTGACTGCTCCTGACAGACAACACAGATTTCAACATTTACACAAAAGTTGTCTGTCAAAAAAAAAAGAGAGGAATAGAAAAATATGCCCTATTTTAGGATGTCTCTTTGCTTAAAACGCAGGAGAGAGAGAGGCGGGAGAAATCTCTCCTGTGCATAACAGCAATTTATGCCAGGATGCACAGTCTTGCTAGAAGGGTTGCTAAGCAACTGCCTGGCACCATATCAGGGGGCAAAGGGAGATGGAAGGGAAAAAAGACACCAAAGCCTGGGCCCTGCAAGACATGCAGAGATCTGTCAGACACACACCCTGTTCCCCCTCCCCTGGCATACAGGGAGACCCGAGAGGTGAGTCTGCGTTTCTAAGGCCCAGAAGTCAGTAAGAGAGATTCCACACCAAAAGTATCTTGCTCACATCTTATTTGCCATCTCTGTGCAATGGAATGAGCTCAAACTTGGGAGTCATGCAGTTTTTGGTTTCTCCATCTGTAAAGTAGTGAGTGTAGATGTGGCAATATCACAGTACAATGGTGGGAATTCTATTATGCTGTTCTGCCACTGTTGCTCACCTCCCTTGTATTATTAGTAAGCAAATTGAAACGAGCAAGTATACTGAAATGTATTGTTCCTTACTGATCTATTTCTACTGGGACAGCGAATGTCAAGCTCATTCATTATTACCAAGGAAAGAGGATGCCACCAGGCATATAACGGTCCTGTTAAATGATTTTATTCTATCTTGTCTGAACCAAGGTCCCTTAGACCACTGGTGGTGAACCTACCACACGTCTTCTGTGGAAGGCTGTTTGTATCACTAAAAGCTCTAAAAGGTTTGCTATCATTGCCTTAGCCTGTTTTACAAGGCCTTGATTCTACATCTTCAGTTGTAACTCTTCCCTCATCGGCAGATGCCCTTGTATTTTCTACTCTTCCTTTCAACAGCATACCAATCCATCCTCCCTGAGTGACCTAGTTTCATTAGACCAATTTTCCCTCTCCTTCAGTAACCTATAGTTAACTCATACTCTAAAACCCAACTCAAGCATGGCCTCCTTTACAAAGGCCCTGTATGGTTTTATCTAAATAGCTAATCTGTAGGTAGCATATGACAATAGAGTGGAGGACACTCTGGCACAAAAAAAGCTTATGTCTTAACTGAGAGGGATACAGAGAGAGAGAGAGACAGAGAGGCAGAGAGACAGAGTCAGAGAAAGACAGAGACACAGAGAGAGTTGTTATTTTGTGACCTCCACTCTTCCAGTTCTTGAGGTAGTTCCCAATATTTATCTTGCTAAAGAGAGTAAGTAATGGACAGATCTCATAGAAACTCATTTCTATCAGATCTCAGACCTCCTACACATCTAAGTCATAAATTGCTTGTAACATTAATGCAAGCCATTTCTTTATTTATTCAAAGTCACTGACCATTTACTAACTACATAATACTAGTTGCCATGGCAAGCACAGAAATATTGTGTATCTATTTATTCATTCAATTTGGTTATTTATGCATTTATTCAATAAAAGGAACTATGCTGATCACTATCCTCAAGTTTCCCACAAGAAAATTCTGCAGCATACCAGACTAGTTGTTTCCTGTGGTAATGAGTCTTTTCTCCACACCTAGGCCTTTAATGACAGCATAGGTCTCCCATATCTTCCTACCTGTAGCTATTGGCTTGTGAGCTTAGGCCACAGGAAATACCTGGCATCTAATTTTTGGTAGGACTTAAGTTTCTTACGTGTTTCCTCAACCTAATTTAAATTGCAATTTGATTCCACAAAAGCAGGGAAGAAAGAAGTAATTATGCAGCAGGGAGTGAGAAGAGGAGGCAAGGAAAGAGAGGGTTTTTAAGTGAGGACATCTCAAGTTTTACTTTGTAAGTCTCTTGCATTTGCCCACTTATTATTTGCTACAGCACTTGGAGGTAGAAACTATCACATAGGGGATATGATTTTACACATAGGGGAAAACTGAGTTCAAAGAAAATAAACAATATGCCCATAACTAGCAACAGTAGACCCAGTACTGAAGATGAGATTTGTCTCCACATTCTTCCTAATGCAGCTTGCTTCCTTCGGCAGACCTTGAAAGATGTTCTAGAATTCCATGCACACAGAATAGAAGGGAGGGATGTCACTGGAAGAAAAAAACACGAGCAAAGACATGAACTTTCAATGCCTTAGAGAGACATGAGTGTCTGGCAACAGCCAAAGCAAAGCATGAATGTAGACTCACGTGGAAAATGAGGTCAAAAGATTTCGGGAGACCATGAAATGTCTTTAAGTCATTTTCATGCTGTTCAGCCTCACAGCTACATTCTTCCTGCAAGTACTCACCAGTAGCAATTCCCTATTTTCCCTGTTAAAAGGTTTTCTCTGTTTCAAAGGTGGACTTAAGAAAGTCTATATAATCTACCATGTTCTCAAAAATTAGTCTTCTCTGTCTGCCCACTCACCATTGGCCCCACTGCAGAGATTATGTAGTTACCTGCACCCCAGTTGTTGATGAATCCACTTCCCACTGCTTGGCTCTGAGCAGTTTGAATGTACATCTTATGTCAGCTGCACCTCTGCACAACCATGGCCTTGTATTCTGCTGTATCTGCATCAAGTGCTGACCCCACATTTGTCAAAAAGTGAGGCCCTGAATCAGTGATGTGATTGAGACAAATCATTCTTCATTTTCATCCAAATACAACTCAGAATCCTTTAAGAAGGCTGCCTCACCACTTGAATTTAAGCACCCTTTGCAAACACATGACAGAACCTACAGTAAGTAAAGTTTTATTAAGTCCAAAGTGACTCGAAGCGCGTGTCTGATTTTGACTCATCTGGGACTGAAAACCCACACAAGGCAAACAGCAGATCCTCTTGCCACATTTGGAGATCAAAGGAATCTGAGCCATGGCTATTAATTGGGTTGTTCTTAATTATACTCATTCTTCATGCTAGGGAGTGGGAAGGGGAGGCAAGGAAAGAGAGAGTTTTATTTTTAAAAACTGCACTTTCTTTGAGAAGTGCAGCTCCATTTACAGCAACAAATGGAATTGGTGCCAAGGAGATGGGACTGAATTATTAAGTGCAAATAATTAGGCCCTTAGTTCCTGGAGTTGGGAAAAGGAGAGCTCTGTGCAGCACAGGGGTGGAGAAAGTAGCATTCATTTTGAGTTTTTCATCATTTAAAATGATAATTAGTGAGAGATAATATGCCTCAGTAGCCAAATTCGCCTCTGATTATTTGCCTGAATATGGTAATTGTGTGGTTTTGTTTTGCTCTCCCTTCAACATGCTTTCTAAAGTCCCTGTGATGTTTTAGGGGGTTGGAGGACTTGTTATTATCTCTCAAAGTAACTATGGAAATACACAATTAGACATTAGTCAGGGTAGAATGACCCAGGTTGTAGGAAGTCTCTGTAGTACAATGCTTCTAACTATGCAAGGACATGTCAATACCAGCAGGGCATTCTTTTCCCATAGACTTTCTAGTTCTATCTTGTGGGACCCTGCGTTGCCTATTCAGGATTGCAGGCAGTAGGAGACCAGTTTTCTGGTCCTATCTCTGCTTTTTCTACATCTGTTCTTACACCACTGAAAATGGGGCAAGGGGACCCAGACAATTTCAAGTGCTTGAAATTTCCATGAAGTGCTTGCATTTGTGTGGTTTTGTACTTCATTTCTTGATCACCAATAGCAGATCCCTGACAAATCCTTACTCTACCTTAGAATGCTTAAGTACACCAAAAGTAGCGAGAGGAAGAGTGCTAGTTTTGTTAAAATATCAATATTCCTTCTGTTTATCAAGAGTAAATAAAAAGAGAAGGAGCTATGTTCATGTAATGTCATCCCAAGACACAAACTGTCAGTGATCCAGATGGCTTGATGCTTCCAGGAAATGACTGTGATATATCATCTGCTTGGCAGAAAGGAAATAATCCAGGAGGATGGGAATTAGGAAGCTGATACAACAGAAGAGAGAACAGAGGCAGAGGCAGCACACCACAAATGAGCACCACATCTCCTAAGTAAGATGCAGGCAGGAATGTTAAAGTGACTTCCCGGGTTCAGCGTAACCCCAAGAGTGGAATCTGTGAGAATAAGCAGCGGCTGAGCTGCAGCCAGCTTCTCTGTGGGGAATGCTGGCCTCTTGGACATGCCACAGAACACCACTGGTCATCCAGCATGACCAGTCTCCCCAATTCCTGCCTCATCCCTAAACACCAGTCCCACCTCTTCCCTCACCTGCAACTCATGTTTCAGACACTTGGTACTTCTTGGTGTGTCCAGAGTGCCTCATACTTTTAGTTGCTGGTAAAACTTTATTTTTCCCTGTGTCCAGAATGTATTTGTCTTACCTACTTGCCTAATTAACACTGATTTGCTCTTTAAAAGCAAATATCACTTCTTCTGGAAACCTCCCTAGCATGGACCAAATGTACTTCTTCAGTGCTTCCTTGATGCCCTTCATTAATCTAACATGGTACTTACCTAGCACACAATATGTACTCCACAAATGTTGGATTAAATACCACTCTTTCCTGTGACATGCAAAATTTCATTGGCTTATTGTGTCAGGTGAGTTTGTTGAGTTGGGCTGTGTTCAACTGGGTTGCATGGGATCAACTAAGAGATGCTGAGTTAGAACTGGAATGGACTCAAGGCAACAGCAAATAGGAATGCCTCTAGTTGGGGAGTGAGGACACATGACAAGGCCCTGACTTCCCACCTTACTTTAGGTTCCCTTCTCAATAGTATCTTGGACAAAAAACAGAGCAATGGCATGTACATCCATTCAGACCCCAGCTTCTGCCCCATGAAGGCACAGCAAGGCCTGCCAACCCTGTGTCTGTCCCTAACTCCTGACATAGAGTTCCTAAACTCCTGCAATATCCCAAGCTCTAAGAGTGTCTTCTGTGTACTAAGGAGATGACTGGTGGCTAGTGACCCCAAGATAGCTTTAAAATGGTGGATGGGCTCCAAAGAGAACCAAGGCGTGATTCAAGAGTTGGAATTTTCAGCCCCAGCCCTCAGTCTCCAGGGAGGACAGAGTGGATGGAGGTTAAGTTGATCAATAGCCAATATAAACCATGATTATATCATGGAGCTTAACAAAATCCCCAAAGGATTGGGATCTGAGGTGAATCCATCCAAACATGTAGAGGCTCCTAGAGGGTAGCATCTAGATGGGGCATGAAGATTCCCCACCTCTTCTACCATACCTCACCCTATGATCGCTTCATATAGCATTTGATCTGTATCCCTTGTGACATCATTTATAGTAAACAAGTAAGTGTAAGTAAAGTGTTTCTTGAGCTCTGTGAATTGCTCTAGCAAACTAGTTGGACTCAAGGAAGGCCATCATCACAGGAGCCTCACTTCATAGGTAATCGGTCAGAAATACAGCTTTCTGGGGTTTTCAACTGTCATCTGAAGCAGAGGATTCAGCCATCCACCTGTGGAATCTGGTGTTATCTCCAGGTACACACGTTGAGTTGAATTATATGATATTGAGCTGGTGTGCACTACAGAATTGGTTGTGTGTGTACAAAAGTTCTCATACACATTTTGGTGACAATAAAGAAAATGAAGGCTATTGTGTTAAATTGATTGTTGAGAAAATACTTTGTTTTTTTTCTTGTTCCTTTCAAAAGTAAACACTAATGCTAAACATACTTGAGAAGAAATGAGGATTTGTACTTAACCCACCTACTGGTTTTCTCTTTGTTCTAAGACAGTCAGCTTCTGAAATAATAATGAATACCCACCAGGGACAATGAAGAAGGGCTAGGATACAAAATCAGGCCCAGGCTTCTTTCTGAAAGGGCTGTTCATGTAGATTGTAGATTGTTGAACATGAGAAATAATCCTGTGCCTGGAAATCTATGATTTTGCTATTCCAAATGTTACAGAATTAATTGATACTGTAGTGCAGAGGAATAAAAATGAATCCAAGGTTTAGTTAGACCTGAATTCAAGTTCACTGATTGGATATCATCAAAAAATTACTAGTTATATTGTATTTCCAGGGAGAAGAAAAATTTCCACTCTACTCCCTGAGTAAGAAAATCACTGGAGAAAGAGTTCTACCCCTTTTCTCTGGCCATCACTGACATTTCTGAAAGGGGAGAGTGACTTACTTGATTGGTAATATGAAAGGGAAGGTCTGTAGCATACAGGATGAACTCCTTCTGGCCTTGGGGTCATCCTACTCCTTATTGTGTGAGCTTATTTCACATACCTGTGACCAGTGAACAGAAGAAAACTGGTAAATGCAATTTGGGAGCCAAAAGAACACCTACCTCAGTCATACATCTACATTATAATCTCCATTCATCTTTAGGTATAACAAAGCTGGCATTTGAATGCCATCTTTCACCTCTCAGTTCTTATTTCTCAATGACTTTGAACATTACAAAGGAGAAAGGGGTATGTAGTGGCTCCCTCTGCCCCAACAGGTGTGCAACATTGGCTATCTAGCCAACCACTGCAAGTCTCTGTTTTCCAGTCTGTAAACTAGGAATACCACTGCCTGTCATCAAAGTATTAAGGTAAATACATGAAACAACATATGAAAAACATTGAACCACATGGAATGTTACTTCCTTTCCCACCTCCACCTTAGCAAATAGATGATCTGACCCTATGACAATGTTACTCTGATCTCCTTCTCATCACGTTTCATTCCACTCCAATCTTATATCCTTATTTCAAGTAAAGAAATCACTTCCCAGTTGCCAAAGATGGAAACCCATGTTCATGATGTTTAAACGCTGTTAAGGTTTGTGTTTAGCTGTCCCCTCCAAAGCCTCATGCACTCATAGGTGGGGATTTTTCAGAGGTGGCTGGATCTGGAGTGTGTGATACTGGGATTGACTCATGGTGCAATGCTAGGATTAAGGGTGGGTGTGCTACCTGCCCTAAGAGCAGGTAGTCTCGGTAAGATACAAAGGACAGAAAGAAGCTTGTTTGCTGGTATGATTTGCTACCCTCTGACTTTATGAACTGTTTCTCTTCTGAAATCATTATCTGCCATGCCACCTTGCTTTAGAGCCAGTCGATTATGGACCAAAACCTCTACAAACTGTGAGCTAAATAAGCCTTTCCTTCTTTAAATTTATGTGTCAGATAGCTTGTCTCCTCAATGAACAAAGTAACCATGATGATCTCTAGTATCCAGAATAGATATTTCCTTCAGGCTCATCTCTGTGAGGTGTACCAAGATCACCCCAAATAGAACACATAATAGGAACACATTTCCTCTCCCACAAATCCTCAACCTGTGACTCCTCTCAGTCACCCATATGAAACCATAATTATCTGTCCACATCTGCATGAGCAAATTCTGTGGAAGTCAGCTCCAGAGCATACGGTTTAACTACACTTGCATGGGTTCAGCTCTTCAGTGATTCCCAGCTAGATTCCTACAACAGCTTCTTCCTTCTTTCCCAGCCATCACACATTGCAGAAAGCACTCGTACAACAGCTACCAACCTTCCTGCATGTGTGACCACCTCCCATGCTACCAGCCATTCTGAACAGGTGCCCACCACCTGCCTATCTTCTTCCTGCCACACCGTCAGGTTCTGGAGGCAGGACCAATGTGTCTGCCCCTTGGATTGGAGCCATTTCCTGTGAGACTTTGGCATAAAGAAGCATCTTTCCAGCGTTTTGCAGTGGAGAGTGAAACTGATCTAACCTCTGTTCCCTGTTCTCTCTTGTCCAGAAATAATCTTGTTTTAGTGATAACAGTGAAGGTTTTCAATAATGACATCACAAATTAGTGATATTATGAAAGGAGAAATGATGTTGACCTGCTCACAGTTTTACAACCTCTGTTCTTTCTAATCCAATGTTCTACATGATCCTAAGCAGCCAGCTGGCAGGATTTTTATGTAAAGACCTATCCATTTTTATGTAGAGGATAAGACCAGTATGATAACAGCCAGAGTTACCTGTAACTATTTACAGTGAGGCGCAAGAAAGTGAATTATCAATGGTTCTAAAAAGTGGTATTTGGAAAACCTAAGGCTCCTTTCCCAGCTTCGCACAGGTTGTTGGGCTTTTAGTGTTTTCTAAAATTTCTATCTGCAGATTTTTTTAAAAAATGGTACATATGCATCCCCTTATCTGAATAAGCTGGATAAAAGCTCTACTTCCCAATGCTCATCCCACATGTCCTTTTGACTGATTCTCTAAATTTCAGTCCACGGAGGTCTTGGTCCATGGCAAGAGTGAGTCAAAGAATGTCAGTATAACTTTAAAAAAAGATATAATTCCCATATGCTACTCTGCCACTTTTCAGGATTATTTATTTATTTATTTATTTATTTATTTATTTATTTATGTTTTTCTAGGACATGGGCATACCCAGTCTCATGTGAAGGCAGCTTTGGTAAACATACTTGCTAACCACATGTGCCCACTAACTAACACATCTCTGCACTGAGAAGGCTCCACCATGCCGACAAGCCTGAAGACCCCACCCATATCTCTCCACAGTAAAGATACAGAGTTGATGGTTAAATACTCCAACATTCTTGCAGCTCAGGCAAGACAACTCAGGTGTACATTCTGCTCTAACCAGAGTTCCCAAAAGGACTGACCCCCTATGGCCCATAGCATGACCTTCTTGACAATATGCACTGGGCTAACCTTCTTCCCTCCCCTGTTACAGCCCCTCCAGCAGAGGAAATCATTTCTAGGTCATTCCCTAACACTCAGATACTGGCCTCAGGATCAACTTTTGGCAAGACTGGGTGACAGTCTTGCCTCAGGCTCCCCTGCTGAGGGCATCTCCTTTCCCTTAGTGCAGAGTCCCAGCCCTCTGAGGTCAGGGGTCAGCATTATCCTGCAGGTTTAAACAAGGCTGTTCAAAGGAATTCTCTTGTTTGGACATGCAGAATTTGAAGCTAAGGAAGGGGACAGTTCATAAAATAATGAGTTACACAAGGAATAGGAAAAAGATGGCTGAACAGTAAGCAGCAGAGTAAACAGTCTCTCTGAGAGAAACAGTTCAGATGCTGGAATATAACATCATGGATAGGACAAGAAGGAAGGAAGTGGGTCCCCTGAACCAAGGAAGAATCTAAAATATGAATTGAAGCCCACAAAGAGAATAAAAAGAATTTAAACAAAGAAGAAGGTGGTGGCTGGCAGTGCCACAGCCGCTGGCAGGGTGAGCCGAATTCACCCTACCAGAAGACCTGCTGAGCCTGGAGACACACAGTCGTGGTTACAGTCATGGTCGCAGCTGCAGTCGACCCCAGAGGTCTCTGCAGAGAGGCACGGGAGTGAAGGAGAGTGGCAGATGAAAACATCTGCACTGGCTGTTGGAGAGTGCTTGGAATTTCACCCACCCCCACCCCATGGGAGAGAGTGATCCGCTGGGCTCCATCTTGGAGTCGGGCAGGTTATGCCCGCCTGGGGCCAAGACTGCTAACTACTTCTGGCGACAGCACCAGATTGTGAGCGGACCCACAGAAGTTGCTTGAAACAAAGCCAGAAAAACCAGTCATTTGGGAACTCCAGGTTGTGGGCAGACCCGCGGAAGCTGATTGGTTGGAGATCAGCTCCCGTGGTTGTTTCAGACAATATCGCTAAACAGCTTAGATTCACAGGGCCTGACCAGGTCTGCTCCCATGCAAACCCTGGGTGGCTTGGTCCCCAGTTCAGTGCAGAGACACAGGCACCCAACATCAGATATACGTAGCCAGCACTGGCTAGAAAAGACAAACAGCCTAGCTTC